>VZRE01002354.1:262071-375366 GCA_013396775.1 Cephalopterus ornatus
TTTTTTTAATTTTTTTTTTGTTGTTCTTTTCTCCCCATGAAAAATTCTTCTGGAGTGCTCTGGGATGAGAAGTTTCTTTTAGCTGGTGAATTCCTTAATCCCAGCTTTCCCTGCGTGGCACACCAGCCACAATGACCTCTGGTGGGTAGTTCAATATCCTGCCTATTGGTATGTAAAAGGTTCCTTTTACATCCAAAGGCCTTAATCCAGACCCTTCTTCACTCATATATACATATAAGGATTTTCAGGGACCCAAGCTCATCCACTCTTCTCAGCAAATACAGAATATGCAATTACATATCCACTGATGACCCTGCTACTCTGTGTTGAGAGCCCTTGGCCTTATCCTTCCAGTGACTTGTTATTCCTATTAATCTTAAAGTCCACTTGTAAAATTTAAGAAGACCACCTTAACAACAAAGACATCTACATTTACAGAGCTATCTTCAATGTCTCTATAAAACCAACACATGGGTTATAAAATCAGTGTGGGATCCTACTTTGGAAGCTTTGAATTACCTTTTTCAGGGAGTCATTCCTTGTCATCATCTAAATAAGAAGAATAATATTCTGCTAAGCAACTGATAGATTCCACCAGCTGGGTAGCACTAATGTTCCCTTGTCCCACCAGACCTTCCTGGCAGTATTCAGTGACCCCTGCAATGGGGACAAATGGTGTTGTATAAGAATTTTTTCCCATCTTCTTTATGGGACATTTGTCCTTCTCAAGACCTAAAGTTTTGTTTTTTAAAGAGACCTTTCTGGAGACTGCCTGTGAGGCCATGAAAATTAGCATAATTTCAGATGGGGACATGTTGCAGGGAAAAAAAGTGGTCACATTGCACAGAAAACTCCTTGAAAAAATGAGTAGGTTATAGTAATGCTTGTAACTCAAACAGATGCATCTGAGTTGAGCCTTTTGTGTTAATTTCAAGGTGTTTATTTCAGAGAGATGCTCTAGGTTGGCTATCTCTGTATGAGACAGCTGATTTATGCCGTGATTTTTTGCCACCAGTGGTCCTGCTGCCTCGCAAGCCACACCCTTTGTTGCCATCCTGAGATTTGGATTTGATTTCCCTTGAGAAAGAAGCTTGTGTTCACATTCCCCATCCACCTGTGTTGCCTCAATACAGCATTGTATGTTTCCTGCCTTTTTTTCCCTCCCCTCCCCACCCCTGCGAATTTGCTCTCATTGAGTGGCAAGAAGAAAAATAAAAATAAAAAAAATGCCCACCTCCTACTAAGAGGACTAAGACCTGGGGAGCCAGCGAAGAGGAGAGGCCGTTGCCTCTAAAGTTCAGAAATAAAAAAAAATGACTCATTCTTTTGAGCTTGCTGTTCCCTGATGTGACACTGTGATCAGTATCAAATGCTTGGTGGCAAGGATTTTTGTCAAGCTTTCGCAGCTAAAATAGATTTAACCTACCAGTTGCTCTTTGTGGGTTTAACAATGTGTGTGACAATAAAGGGCTGCTGCCGCTGCATTGTTAATACATGAATAGTCCTGGTTCTCTGTATTTACTATTGTGTGCTGCAGATTTCCAGGAAGGAGTGTTTGGCTCTGTCTATTGATACATGTCCTGTTTTGCAGAAGGAGCTGAATCAGCCCCTCGGTGATCAGTTGATGTGAAGGGGCAGTTAGGATTTAATTGAAATTAAGGAAAGCACCCGATCGCCTTTGAACTGCTGTCTTGGCTTTCTCCCCTGCTCAGAGGTGCTGCACCTGGGTTTCACACTTCGCTGTCACTGCCTCTGGAAGTGAGGAGTTCACCCTGCGGGCAGGAAACTTGCAAAACGCCAAAATCAAGGAAGAAATCTGTTCCTTGATAGCAGTCTGTGGTTTGTTCTTGGCTAGGGCTGATCAACAGTGTATGGACAAGAGGAAGAGGCAACAAGAAAGAAACTGAAATACTCTGTCCTCCAGGAAAAGCACTGTCAGACAGGTCTGAACTAGAGGGAAGCTGCAAGTGCCCCACCAGAGGCTCCTGGTGACTCATGTGCATGTTGTTTATTCTCATTTTCTGTCACACAACACCACAAGGACCCAGCCCTTTCCCTGGAGTGGAGGAGGATGGTGGAGGCAGGAGAACTGGACAGGGTGAAACAGAACACTGGCAGCAATCCCTTCAGGTCCATCATGGGGGTGACTGAATCCTGCACGATATTGGAGGTGTGTTCACATCACTGTGCCCTTCTTCACTCACAGGCTCTGCGGGGCCAGGGAACTGTCCATGAACCTTGGTCAGCCCCATAAATATCCCTCCCGGGAGCGAATCTCAGCACCCTCAATGGGAGCTGCACTCAGCTCTCCCCTGGATGGCAAGAGCCAGATGCATTCTCAGGTGACCTAGAGTCAACCCCAGGTAGGAAAGGAAAGTTGCTCTCAGGTGCTGAGAAAAAAAAAAGGAAAAACCCCAAAGGGTGAAACACCTCTCCATCCTGGAAGTGATCTTTGACGGTGTTTCTCTTGGTTTCATTTCCGTAACAATCAGCCACTTATTATTAAATCAGAGCTGCTGGGGAAATGGAGTTAAATTAAGGGAGATCAGAGGCAGGAACGGAAGCAACATCTATATAAATATCTGCCTATATTATATAGAGTACTGTAGTTAATCAATCCTGAGAACAAAGAGCTTGGCTTGAACTAAGGAACAGCCCTAGCCAAGTGAAGGAACCCTGCTGCGGTAAGCAAGCAAACAGTGCTATCGACAAGGAAAGTGTTTATAAAGACTTCTCTCCCACTGAAGGAGTTGAAAAACAAGGGTTTTCAGCCCCTGGGGCAAGCACTGGTCCCCTGGCTCTTTCGGCAAGCACTCCTCTGAAGGTTAGTGAGTGCGGGAGCCAGATGAGGGGACAGCAGCTCCTCTTAACTGAGGCAAAAAACTTATTGATTATACGCTCAATAAAAGGTCAAAACTCCCTTTGAGGGTCACCACAGTTGTGGTAAAGCTCTTCCCAGCCCCAGCCCCTCTCCATGTCTGCTGAGTGTTTCGTGCCAGTCTCTCCAGGTGGACACCTGGGGTAAAAGTGAGCTGCAAATGAGCTAATCATCATTAATGTGTCGGTAGAACCTGCCAGCCTGACATCCCTCCTAATGGCTGACAAATGTCAGGGTGACTTGTATGCTTTTTTTGTTAATTGAATTGGTTAATTAGGTCCCAGAGGCCTGGCTGCTAATTGTGAGCTGTAGTGGAATATGGGCTTAAAAAAAAAAAGCAACAACAACAAAAAAAACCCAAACCCCCCCATAAAATCCGATGCAAGGAAGTTAAAACAAAAGGGAATGATGGGGGGGAAAATAGCAGCCCCCACTCACTCACTCACATGCACACACAAAACCTCCTTTGTGTTCTTTACAATCTGTACAGCTACCTTCTCTTAATTTCTGACCTGCCACATGCTACTGCCTTCTTGATGTGTTTTTAAAAGGAGGGTTAGAGAAATTCCAAATCTGCCTTTTTTGACGAGAGCATCTGCTCAGTCAGAAACACAGTCATTAATTTTCTGCCAATTAGCAAAAAGAAAAAGAGAGAGAGAGGGAAAAAAAAAAAAAGGAAGAGGGAAAAAACCCCTCCAGATTTGCATCTTAATTTGTTACTTTGTAAAGATGTTGGTTTTTTTAAAAGTTAAATACTCCCTCCGGTTTGCCAGCCATAGAAAGTGAAGAGATGATAGCAACTTCCCACCAAGAAAAGGCAATTAATCATTATATTTTGCACTTCTGTAGCAGCTTTCATCCCCTGATCTCAAAGTGCTTTGTGAAATTATTGTATTAAGTCTCCTGCCAAGCCCCGGTGAGGGTGGCAGTGTACCAGCAAACTCCTTGGGGCCAAGGTGGTCTTAATCTGCATCTGCTGAAATGTGCCAAGGACACTAATAAACTTTATAACAAATAATTACTAGCCTACCTGTTTCAGGGAGGGGTAAGCAGAGGCTCAGGGAGCACTTGGGGGCTTCCTGGAGCAATACAACCTGGAGCTGGAGAGAACATCTTGAACCAGCTTCCTCTAGTCTCAGCATTCCCACTCCTTCTTTATTAACAGCCTCAACTGGCAGCTACAGGAAGAAAGATCTCTGGCATTGAAGGTATTAAAAGTATTAGAGCTAGAGCCGTTCAGGAACCAGCTTTTCCACTGTGCAGAACACCCCACAGACCATGAAAACTGCATCCACTCTATTCTGAAACAAAAAAATTGGGAATTCAACCATTTCCTTCCAGGCAAAAGTTGAAAAACAAATGCCCAATCACTTGAAACATCTTTTTCATAAACCACACCACTTTGCACTATGTCTCAGCACTGCAAACTTCTTCATTCATTTTCACCTTCCTAAAAGAAAATTTATTTTGTCTCAAAAATTAAAGCTACTTCTTCTGAATGAAATGAGGGTATTTTTGTCAATGTCATTTGTTTTGTTTGGTTCGGGTTTTTTTAATCAGATGTTTCCCTCCGTAATTGGTTTGTGCAATTTTAAAGCAACATGTCAAAATCCATGTATTTGTAAAGAAAAGGAAAAAAGGTCCAATTACCATTGAATGGTGATCGCTCCTACAATAGCCTCTTCCTGAGCTGGTACTGACATGGAAGGCTTAGCTGCTTGCCTGTTTCTGTGTGCATTTTGCATTTATGAGGATTTTTCTTCCTTCATACAAGAGAAAGATCCCATTGACTCAGAAAATGAACACCCAGGTGGCTGATCCCTGGTTTATTTATTGTGCAGACTTGTTGCGGCAGCATGAGGGAGTTTGCCTCAGTTTCCCCTTTCTCCCCTTGATCAGGCCTGTGTGGTGCCCCCAGGTTGCCCCCGCGGCCAGCCGGGTACATGCCCTTACTTCCCCTCTCTCTTCTCACCTCAAACTCTTACGGACACCTCCGGGCTGTCAGGAGGGGCAATTTGTGGATGCTGGCAATGGACTTGCAGCCCTCAGGTGAAGATAAAATGCGACGATTATTCTGCTTGCCTCCCCACCCCCTTCCTGTCGGAAAGCAAAGTTGCCTTACGAGTTAAAATAAATTGCCTCACGCTCCCCACTGAAAGCATTTTGACTTTGTCTTGAATCGCGTATTCCAGTAGTCATTATACTTCAGCTGCTTCTTCTTCTTCTTCTTAGCATATGACATACATAGCAGTTCAAAAGTTGCAGCGAGCTGCTGCCAGGTCACATTCAAAGGAAAGTATCTGGGAAGCTGGCAGCTAAAAGTATCTGATAAGTTGGCACTGTTACTGCTCAGCAGGAGGAGGGAGAAGTGAAGGAAGGAAGGGGAGGGGGAGCCAGGCATGGGGGAACAGGGAAGGGGAGAGATTCAAAGGGCTTTTGTTTCTGGATCAGATTCTTCCAGACTCTGAAACTTTTGCAGAGATGTATGTGCCAGGGATTTTTTTTTTTCCCCTTCTCTTCCTCCTCTCCATAGTTTAATGCATTAAAATAACCTATTAAAAGGCCTATATTTGCTTTCAAGCAGACTCTGAAAGGCGCTCAAGATGTCACTATTAAAACCGGCGCTGTGCTTTGCAGGCGAAGGTCTGTGGCGAGGAGAATAAAGCAGAATTGATTAGCTGCTCCGACTTTGCCAGCCTTACAAAGCCTGCGGTGTGCCACAAGTTGCTAGAGAACAGATCAGCAGCTTCTAACCAGCCTGCCTGTATACAAGGGTGCGTCACTTTGAAATCCAGCTTGGTTTTGCAAAGCCTGATGCTGGTCCGGCATTCCCACAACGTCCCCACATTTCCTGCTTCCTGATGTCCTATTTTCTTCCTTTTATGAGTCCTTTGGGAAGAGTTGAAATTAAACCATCAGGACATTGTCTCTGAACCCAGAGAACAAAATACCCACCCTGGGAGGCTGTGGAGGGTGTTCGATCCAAGGAAGCCACAGGACCCCAGTGCAAACGCTGCGACTGTTGCCCCAAGAGGGTTGTTCCTGGCTACATAATCAACAATGAATATTAGAACATGCAGACTGGAAAACGTTGGAAAACGCTGCAAATGGCCAAAAGATAAAGCCAAGGCAGAAAGGTAATGAGAGGATTGGAGCCCTTATATTCTGCATAGAAATGATCCACTCTGCACCTTTGAAATGAGGGAATGGAGTTCATGTCATGCCGTGCATCAATACGACAATCCACCCCTAAGTAGTCATTGTCATTATACCATGGGTCACATGTGTTACAACTCTATTAATGTGTATGAACTTACTCCCAGTTTAACACTGGTCTAAGAAAATCAGGTTTAATTAGATTCTTCTTGTAATTAAGTGCAATTTACTCTTGGGCTTTGTGTTATGCTTCTGGCTTGCCTATACTATTGTGTGCTGATTATTAGAAATGCATTTATGAAAGGTGTAACAACTGTTTAAGAGCCATGTTTATAGAAAACATACAATTAGCTATGCTTGTACCATTCCTGGCACAGGAGGGCCTTGGTCCCTGAATGTGCAAATAAATAGTAGGCACAGGCAAGCCTGATCTCATTTGCTTTGGTAGGTTAAGGTTGTATCATATAAAATCAGGCTAAAGCTCTGTGTTCCATGTTTATATCTATAATTCTTCCCAAGGAAATATCCCACCAGCCCTGACTAGTGACTGACTAACACTTTCACCTCTGCTTTTTCAGAGATTTGCACATGATTAACCTGGTGTGTTAAAAACAGGGCCACTGACTTTAACAGAGACTAGAGCAACAAGATAAGCACGTCAGCCGCTGAAGGGCTTTGACTCTGTGTTATTCATACCTGTGCAACTCAGCTGGAAAACACCCTTTTTTCATTTCATAATTATGTCAACAGCTGCCCAAGGTACAAGCAGAAGAACGGGTCTAAGGAGAGACAAGGCTACAGAAGCCGTCTCACATCAAGAGCTTCTCTCTCCATGCATCCCCTCACCAAAAACTGCCAGCCACTGGATTTTCATTCTTTGTTTTCAAGGAAACGTTTTCTGAATGGTTCTTCCATGCCTACTGAAGTAAACAGAGTAAGTAAAAAATAATCTGATACCTTCAGTAATTTCCATTTAAATCAGTGGTAAACTAGGTGCAGAGAGCAAGCTGGGTCTCCCTTGTTGCTACTTAAAATAGTTTTATAGAGGGAAACACCTTTGTAGGTGAGCTGGCTCAGGGAAGTGAGAGTCCGGAGCAGACTGTGGGAAGAGTTATTTTCCCCACCACCAAGCATGTTCTCAAATAACCTGATTATTCTCATTAACGCTGCATTCGGATGGCTGCAAATGAATAGAAGAAAGCAGGGGCGGGAGCGCGCAGTAAATCCTCCGTATATGAATACGATGAGGAGTTTAGGCAGCTCCCTCCCACTTCTGCTAAAAAAAGTTTTAATCTTGGCTGCTCCATGCATATTGACTGGCTGAATATTGACATGCCACCTGCTGAGGCTGCTTCAGCTATTGATAACCAATGCCATCACGCCTAAAGTTCAAACACCAACCGGCGGCTTTCATGTTTGTAAACAGTATTGATCTGCATAAATAAGCTTGCCATTAGACTGCCGGATTAAACAAGGACGGAGACAGAACATTTGTGAGATTAAATCCGGAAACAGTTAATTAAAAGCTGAGCAATAAACCCAAGCTGTAAACAGCAGGCAATTAATTCAGGCATCTGTAGATCTATATGCACAGTCCTTCCGCTTGTTCCTGACTGTGTCCCGCACCGGTCCCCTGTCCCTCCACCTGCTACCTTTCCCCAGCACCTGCATCCTGCCCTTGGTGATGGGTGTAGACCCATCACCAAGAGCCATGCAGGGGTGCTCCCTCACTGCTGCAGAAGGGGCTCTGAAAAGTAAGCTTGAGATGTAGAAGCACTTTTTTTGTAAGGAAAGGGACGTGCACAGTGTGGTTTGTGTTACAGCAGAAGACCTCACATAGCTGCACTGTGAGCAGCGGTGGCCTGGACCTGAGAGAGGAACCAGGGATTCCTGTAGACTAAATATCTTTTCTGACACTGACCCCCACTATGTGGCCTCAGGGTCATTGCTTTTGGTGTTTTGCTTCAGTTTCGCCAGCTGCAAACGGAGAAGACAAGGCCTTGGACTCTTCAATTCAGCCATACTTTCCACTTGCAAATAACCCATTTAATGAAATAGAAATGTCTGGGGGTGACACAAATTTTCATTTTTGAAACAAAAAACCCCCAGCCAAATGATCTCAAAAAAATAACCAGCAAGGTTTGAAGATTTTTAAGTTTTTACTGTTCTCTATTGGTTTTCATCCCCTTCTTCTCTTTCTTCACTTTTTCTAACGACAAAATGGAAAGAGAAAAGGAGAGAATAAAAGCTGCTTAAAGGAAGAAAGAGAAGTTCACTTAACTAAAAGCAAACAAACAAATTTAGAAAACAAAAATGCAAAGTGTATTTTAAATTCTTCCATGCATGGCTCCAGGACATGGTGTGTTCTGTTAAGTTAAATACCTGTAGCTTAGAACCCCCATCCAATTTTCAGGCTTAATCTAAACAAACTACTCCCCTTGAGGTATTCCACTGACATAATTTTTCTCTCTCATGGGAAAAGACCAAGAAAAAGTATTTAATGAGCAGCACTTGAAATTAATTGCTCATCTTTTTGCAATGCTGTTCTGATATCATGTCCTGGGTCCTCCGCTTTGGACAATGGCAAGGTCTGACAATGGCAAGAAAAGAGCAGACAAAATATTTTTGTGTGCCAGCACTTTCTAGGGATGACAGTTGCCTATCAAGCGCATATGCAAATAATATGCAAAAGGAAGACTGCACAGAAGGGTAGGTGAGAGCCCTTTCTTTGAAGCCCACCATCAGGAATTCAGCATCATTGTGTCAGTAGTTTTAAAATGGTGAACTATGGACTTTTAGGACATTGTGGATATTATTTTTTGTAATAAATTTCAGATTTTCCCAGCCTGCAGAAATCACCTCATGTTAGTAAGCAATGTTTATGTTACCAGCATCTCATCAGGTCTGGTGAAATGACGTGGACCAAAAACCAAACCAAATCAACTCAATCCAAACAAAAAAACAAAACAAAACAAATCCTTTATTTTTGAAAGTTTAAAGTTGCTAACTTCAAAAACCCAGCTTGCAGCACAATTCGAGGATGTTTTGTTGGTATTGCAGAGGAGCTGTGATCAGGAAGGAGAGAAATGGTGCCACGAAAAGCAATAGAGTGATTCTGGTGGCATAGCTGGCAATGCCTTCAATATTTTGAACATTAGTTTTGCTACTCCTGCTAAATTGTGTGATGCCAGAGCTGCTGCTGTGCACAACTAAACCTATCATCATATATGCTCAGCAAGGGCACCAGTAACTCCAGTGGTCACTGTCACAAAGCATCGTACTCTGGAGCATTTATCAAAGCTAACGGAAAATAAACAGTAAAAAATACATGTGAGTCTTCTTACCATGAGAGTTTGGTCTTTGTTCTCTCCCAGTTTTCAAGAAAGTATCTGAAGTCCTCACAAATCCCTCCTCACAGTGACTCAGAGAGCCAGTGGTGGGAGCAGGCTGGATGAGCCTGCTCTGCTCCCGGCTCCTCAGAGAGCAAAGCTCACCTTGAACTACCTGGATGGAAGTCAGAGGTTCAGCCAGTGGTGACTCCTTCAGTCAGCCCTGCTGAAAGGTGTATTCAGGCTGTGTGGGTGTGTGAGTGATTTGTTTAATAAACAGAAACCCATGTGCTTGGAAATTACCTTTTACGAGTCCACACATTAACAAATACGGTACAAATTGCTGTTGTCAGCAATGACCAGTTCCTCCTGACTGGCTCTGCCCAAGGCTTTGACTGGAGGGAGAAGACAGGTCAGGGCTGTGTTTGAAATCTAATAAGCCTAAGCCAGTCACTGGCTTTGCTTTGGGCACCCCTGATACAAGCAGCACTTGGGAATTGTAAATATAATGCTGAATCATTAGGTGATTTTAAAACAACCTCTCAAAGCTCCCAAACCAGTGGCAAGACCTGGCGTTGAGCTGGATGATCAGAAGGACATCATACTTGGCAGAAGGGGAAGGTGTAGGGGCTAAGCAAGGCACAGACCTTTCTCCCTCCTTATCCCATCCCCAGCTGCTGTGACCCTACATTGAAGCAAGAGCCTTGTTTCTTTGACACCTCTCCACTTCACTTAGGGTTGAAGACCATGTACAATTCAGGATCAAGAGTTGTAGGGGGCAGCACAGCCTTTGAAGACCCTTCCACTTGGCCTCCCTCCAAGGTTTTATTACTATTTATTACCTCATGAAGTTATTTCTGGTATTTAATGCTATTATTTTGGCACTATAGTTGTATGTTAGACATCTGTTATGAACCAGAACCCTACTGTATTAGATGCTGTACAACTCCATGGGAAGAAAAGCAGCACTTGTCCCCAAAGCTCACAACCTAAATATAGTATGGCATTCTAGCTTTTTGCGTTCATTCAGAGCGTTGTTTTTATCCTCCTGGATATTCCTCTGAAATCAATAGATATTCTTGCTTGGGTAGAGTCAGGCTCAGGATAGGATAGTTCACGGAAATTTCAGATGTCACATGCTGGGGGAGACAGCAGAGAGTTAAGGATGCTGCTGCTCCCCAAAGGCCATGAGTAAATAAATTCCTCTCCAGCTGGAGACTCTTATAAATGGTCTTCAGTCCGAAGAACCAGATCTGTTTAAATTACAACAATGTACATGTCACAGTATGTAAGAATCTATTTGAATCGTATGGAAATAACTATTCCTGGAACACCCAGCTCTCCTGACATCACTTCCTTGAGAAATAGATCAAATTACTTCCACTGAGAGATGAAAAAATGAGTGAGGGGAAAGGGGAAAGGAAAAGAAAAGCCCTGTCAGTGGAAGGTCAGAAATCTCTGCAGGTGGAGACCCTCTTTGTCTTTTCTTTTTTTTTTTTTTTCCTTTTTAGAATTGTTTCAATTCTTCAGCATAGAGGAAGGAAGGATGCTCTGGTGGATAAAGGTAGAGGCACTGTTGACAGTTCAGAGTTGGCCCCTGTTCCAGCTTTGCTGCAGACATCCTGTGCAACCCTGAGCAAGTCATCACCTCCCAATGCCCTTCCTCCTTCTCTTCAAAATGGGGTAAAACCATATTTACTTGTTTCTGAGAAGGACACATGGCCTGGGGCTTCTCCTTCGCAAAGTTTGGAAGGGTCTTGCAGAGAGGGGAGGGAAAAAGCACCAGGATCCAAACTGCCAGCCAGCAAACATTGGAGCTGATGTGTGCCCTGCAAGGGGAGCAGAGCTGTCTCACACCAACTGAGGTCTTTCTTTCAACCCCATGTCCTGATGTTCAACCTGCTCTGGGGGTGCTTGCAAGCAGAGGCAATGCAACTTGACTTTGGTTTTGGTAGTCGTGTTCAGCAAGATAAAAGATGGATTAAGACAAAATATGTTCAGCAAAAACTGTATGTCTGAGCAGCACTGGGCACAAAATTTTCTGAACAAGACAGGATTCTGTGTACCTCTCCACAAAGTAAATGCTACCATATGTGCATTAAAAGGCTCCTATTATTTACAGAGTGCTGACATGAAACCCCCTGAAAGAGTTAGTATTTTGTTAGGTAAACGTTTTTCCCTCTGAGCATTTTCCTCTTCTCCCTCTCCCCTCCCCCTTGCCCAATAACTTACAGATGTTAGAACAATAAATTGAATGAATAGTTTCCCACACTGGAATGCCTGCATGCCGAAGAATGCAGAAATGATTTCTGGCCAGTTTCTGACACTGATCTACAACTACACTGCATATATTCTGTTGCTCTTGTATCAAGTCTTGAGCTGCTCCCTGCCAAGAATTAAGTGCTTGTTCCATAAACCTGGTGTAGATTATCACTTAGCTGTATAGATGTATCTAATAGAATTAAATAGTTTGGCTCCTGACCAGTAACAGATGTGCTACATATAATGCAATAATAATGAGACTGAAAGCACCATGTTATGCCAAGGGAACACTGTGAGATAGCTCACATTTCTTCTGTTGCCCAGTCAAAGCTCCGTGAAAAGTAAATCCAAAGGCCCATGTTTATAGGAACAAAACAAGCTCTGGCTTTCCTTCTTTTTTCATTTTAATCTTAACAATGGGTTTGTTATCCAGCCCATGCACAAAGGCGAACAAGGGGTCAGCTTTTGTTTCTATGGAGCGATGAATTTTCTTTACCATAGTTTTATTTTTCACTGAAGTTCTCCTGTAACTTAAATGGCTATAATTAAATGACATTGAACCAGGTCATAACTATCTGCCTGGGACATGCGAGCCCACATAACTTGACCCACTGGGGACAGAACGGGCTGGGTAGGAGGAAGAAGAGTTCAGTTGTACACATAAGCTGATCTTTCATTTTCTAAAATAAAACTAAAAAAAAAAAACAGGTCAGGATACAGTCCTGCAATGAACTGAATGTGTGTTTCCTACAAAGCACCTGAACTCCTCCCCATTTCTATCGCAAGGGAGGTTCTTCATATGGTCTGCAGGGAGGAAATGCCCCTGAGACCAAATGCCCATGCTGAGAGTCTTGCCAGCAGACAGCAGAGGGGCCAGGGCCACATCCACCTTCCTGCACCACTGCTGCCTCGCTTCAGGTCATGATGGAAGCTCAAAGACAAGTGGCGACACTGGTACTGGGGCCGTGACCTGCCCACCAGCTGAACTGAACTCACATTATCCATCATGGCTTTTGATCAGCCAGATACCTGGTGGCAGGGCTGGGGCGAATAAACTGCTCCACCTGAAATCATGACAGATGGCGGGTGCAGGATATCTCTGGAAAGTGCAGGGAAGGTGCCCAAACAAGCTATTACTGGATGCTGGCGATCACGTTGTGTTGTTTCTGTTCTTCAAGTGTGGGCATGGTTAATGAGAAAGTTGTGAAGGGAAGTGAATTCCCCGAGTACCTAAGTGTCTCAGCCTTTCTTGACCCATGTCGGTCTGGGTACAGACAGAGTAGAGCACAGAGACTCCACTGCACGGGCAGTCCAG
The DNA here is from genome assembly GCA_013396775.1 of Cephalopterus ornatus. NCBI lineage: Eukaryota > Metazoa > Chordata > Aves > Passeriformes > Cotingidae > Cephalopterus > Cephalopterus ornatus. Next base: position 275,012 of record VZRE01002354.1, read on the forward strand.
GTTACAGATGAATATCAGGGCTCCAAGATGTTATTGTTAGATCTATCAGCTGTCTTTGATGCCCCGAGGTATTGTTGAGTTGCTTTTGATCCTCGGCAAGAATAGATGGGACTGTGCTCTGCTCACTTTTCCCTTAGCTTTCAGAGAGATCTCAGAAGGTAATTTTGGATAACTGCCCTAGTTTATTGACCTTCAGGGAACACTGCCTGATGTTTCATCAGCAATGTACACAAAAACAGTGGGGGCGATTAATGAATTGATACTTTTCTGAAATTCCCTTGGACAGACAGAGCTATTATTAGCATTGGACAACTACCTCTGAATATATTCTGCAACCATCCACTCAAATGCAACATGGAAAGGCTGGGCTGTCATAGCGATATTCAGATAAAACCAGTCTCTCCAGCTTCAGTGGGAAGACCACATAGGACAGTGTTAAGAGGGGTGGTGCTGTAACAGAGACAAGTTAGTCCCTTGGGAGAAGCTGAGTTGGTGTTTCTGGTTAATAGAGCCTGTATTCAAGACCTGGAGATGGTGATCCAGATGGACAGATGTAATTACTCTATCCCTCTGCTTTTCCCTTCTGAAGGGAAATGCTCTGGATGACAGGCACATGACTGTGACTATTTTTTAAAGAAACAGTTACAGAAAATTCATGCAAAACTGGATCCCCAGAGTTATGACTGACGGCAACAGTGGGGCCAGGGCCATGTGACCCCACCACATGCCTGATTAAAGTGAAACTGCCCTGCTTGATTTTCCAGGATCAAATGGCTGTAACACATTGTACAGACCAAGAACCAATATTCTGTGATGAGAAATTCTGGACCAAGCATCAGACTCAAACTATGCTTACAGACAGTTCCAAGGCACAAGAAGCAGCAACAGCAGCTAGATTTGCCAAATAAATTATTCACCCAGCTCTACTGAAAACAAAAGAAAGGGATTGAAAATAGCCATCTGGGAAGCAAGGAAAAGCTCAAGAGAATTATCCTCCCTACTGTCATCATCCTCGCAATACTCAGAGAGAATGTGACAATTGATTAAAACTAATTGGAGGTTAAATTAAATGATAATTAGCATTAATCAATAGCAGTGCTGGTATGCGAGTGCATCCCTCCTTTAGGCAATTCACCTCCAATCCTCAACACACCAATAAGGCTGGTGATCTGTGAGCCCAGCATGTGCTCCTTCTATCCATAAAAGAGCAAGTCCCAGCAGCATTGACCTGGAGAGTTGGAGGAAAGAGAGCACTTCAGTGAAAGACAGCCTGGACATCACCAGAGATGGCTGCTGCACCTCTCCTGCAGCTAATTGCAGCCAACATCAAACACTAGGGTGCCCTCAAATGATGGAGGTTGGTAACAACAACTCAATGCCCGCCTGCTTTCAAACAGCACATCACAAAGAGCCTTGCCTTAGCATAATATTATGTTTTTGTTAAGAATGCTCCTTTCTCTTCCTCTCCCCATTTTTTTTTGTGGTATATTTTTGTGTGGCCAGCAGAAAAGGAATAGCCATGACTGTACAGCCCCCACTAAGGTAGAATTGCCTCTTCGCAAAGTGAAGTTATCTGGGAAGTTGAGGCAGAAGAATTTGCTCCAGCTCACAAGTCGGTGAGCTCTGATTTTCATGTTGGGTCCTAATTTGTGGTTGTGTTAATGGGAAGATGAAATGCCATTTTGTCATTTGCACAGAGCTTGAAAAAATAACGTGTGGGCACCTTTTATGAGCACAGTGCATGCACTCATGCATATGTGCTGAATGCCCTGCATATATCCATCAGCTCTCCAGCGCCCGGCTGCCAACAGATGGTAGAGACTCCCAATATGAGGCAGGAGAATTTAGGACCAGCCACACTTGCCCACTGAACCTTCACTTGCCTCATATGCAAGAGCTGCCGGTTCCCACTGCGGTATTAAAAAAAAAATTCATCTCAAGAGGCTTAGAGCAAGTGTATAAACACTGTCAACATTTGGGTGCCAAATTTGACAGTTCTTGGGAGACATTTTGGCCTCTTATATTTCCCCAGGTATCTCCAGTCAGACTCTGGAAGCACAAGGCTATGCTGAGGGGACACTCGCAGGAGAAAGCAAGAGGAAAGTGTTTTAATGTTGCTCACATCTCAGGCAGTGCTTTGGGGTGAGCACAGGGAAAGGAAGCACAACTGCTTCCTCTGTCTTTCGGCGACTGGTCCCTGCCAGGAGCAGGTCTGGAGGGCAACAACCCATGCAGAGCCCCTGGGGAATGCTCCCCTATCAGTTACCTTTGTTTTCTCACATAAGCAATGAACAAAGAACATTCATCTGAACTCAATTAGTTTCTTGTCCGCATCCCCAAAGCTAGGGAACCAGGAGCATGAAAGAAAAGCTTACCTGCCTTTCGAAGTCTCATCAGCACAGCTCACAGAAATGTGGTCTTATACACAGTGTAACAAGTGTCAATATCATCCTTTTTATGCCAGTGCTAGGGAATTTTGTTGATTTCATACTGCAAAACTTTTCTTTGGATTGTTTGCCAAACTAGGTCATGTAGGATGGGAAAAAATCCTACATTTAGCTGACACCATCATGCTGCCAGAAATCCTACTGCTGCTGAGTAGTGGGACAAGATATCCTTCTGATAAGTGTGGCTCATTTGTACTCTTTTAATCCTTTCATATCTGCCAACTGCCCAAATTTGCCATGGACTTCTACGTAGTCCTGTCCTCAAGTACTCACCTGAAAACACTGCAAACACAACTGTGTCGTGGCTTGGGGGATCACGTCTAGTCCACCTGCCCCAGGCTGGGAACTGTTGGGAATGGATATGCTATGTCATCAGAGGAACACTGGTGCCTTTAAAAGACCATTTACCCTGGGTGGATTTGCCAGTGCAGTGGTCCTAACTTTAGCTTTTTGGTCCACTTAAATATCAAGACATTTATGACTATGACCCTTGTCCTCTCCTTGTGTCCTGCACACTGTTGCTCAGCCTCTCCCAAATGAAGGCCTTAAGGTGTCATTTTCTGGTATGTTGTGGAAGAAACCAGATGTTGGAATACATCCCTAGGCAGCATACCTTGGCAAACTCTTACCGAGGCCTGAATATATGGAGGAACCAATTCTGATCCAAAACCTGGGGATGTACTTCATCGCACTGCAGTCCTTGAGCCAGTAAATCACCTGGTATAAAGAGGCTTACCAGCTGCAGTAAAGTCTTGTGTTACACACTCAGCTTCCAGTTCAGAGCCATCCTGCACCTGAGCTGCTCATAGCACACACACAGCAAGTGCACATCTCTCTGCAACAGGCTGTGGTAGACCTACGGAGACACCAATCTCATCTTCACTGCTCCATCAGCATGAAAAGGAAGGGGCTGTGTAAGTAAGGAGATATTTAGATTGCACCCAAGATAATGGGAAGAGGACAAAGAGAAACATCTCTCAGCCTAGAGGAAAACATGGCTTTCTTTGCACTGACCACACACATTAAGCATCTTTGATCAGGGGAAAAGCAGGCGGTAAAAGACAGTATACAAAAAGATTGGTCATGCCTATCACGTCTCTTTCCAGATCAATGTATACTTGTGAAGATATAATCTTCCTGCTGTAATGCTGACAGGTTAATGACAGCATGAGTTATCTGCTATCTAAATGCCCAAATCAGTACCAGAGTTAGATCAACCCCCAATGGACTTAACTACTTGTGCATGCGACTACATAACCTGTCATCACAACACCCTCACCTGTGACTTTTCTTGCCTTTTACTTATTAAACCATCCTGCTGCAGGCCCTTGCCTTCCCCTGCTTGTGTGATGCTGGGTGTTGATGGTTGTGCTGGTGGCCAGGGAACACCTCCATCTCCTATGACTATCTCCAACAGGGACACTGCCAGTATAGGCACACTCCTGGGTGGGAAGGACCCTTTGCAATGGGGAGGAATGGAAAAGTGGAAATACCTGCCCTTTCAGTGCAGCTAAGAAGTTGAATAAGAAGCAATGACAAGTTACTCTAATTCCCTCAGCATGTGGCACTTGTAAATTTGGATTGGATCTTTTATTTTAAAAATTAAGACTCAAATTTCTGTCTATTTTATTTTTATTGGGTTTGGGTTTCAAGCGCAATCCAGTCCTTCTCTCCCCCCAAAAAAGTCCAGACAGCATGCTGTAACCTTGCAGCAGGTTGGAAGAGGAATGAAACATAGCTGGGCAATATCCCCAGGATCCTGCCCTGGCTTTGGCCCAAAATTTGCAAAGTGGATTACTACAGCACATAGCTGGGGTCAGGATCCAGTAGCATTTGCAATGAGTGGTCTGCACTGCAGTTGGCTTGTGACTTGGAGGATTTAGGCTTTAATCCTGCTTCTGGTCTTGACCTCCTGGATAATGTGGAAGAGAAAGGCAGAAGGTGCAAAGATTTAACAAGGGAATTAAAATCTACTGGTTTAAATTTCATTAGACTAGCCCTGTCGCACTCCCATCAGCTGCCAGAGAAACGCCACTGTTAACTTTAAAATTGCCTCATGTTCCCCATTTGTAGAGACGAATGTACAGAGTGCCTGGCTGCTGGAGCCCTGGTCCTGAGTGCACCTATCACACTCCTACATCCAAAAAGACAAAGAGGGCAAGTTGGGATGAATAGGGTGCAAACATCTGCTTCACCCGCTTGCCGCGTTTGGGCTGAAAAGCTCTCGCACTCTTGCCTGGGAATATCAGTAGTTTAAAACATAACTGAATTAGCAGAAAGAGAAAAGAAATCACATGTGACTGAGTCTTCTGACAGAAGCAGCTTTGATGTCCTTCTGTTCGGACTCTCTCCTACTTCTCAGCCCAGCCACCCCCCACCTGCACCCCACCCCACCCCGTCAATAAACTGTTTAGCCTCGCACAGATTATTCATTTCTTGGCACAGAGCTCCCAGCTCCAAAGAATTAACATTTGGATTGTATTTGCTGGCTAGTAAAGTGCCAGCAATACAGCTGGGATTCGTTGCACAAACTATTTTGATGGGGGAAATCAATGACAAACTGAGAAGAGAAGGATCAAACAGTGAATCCTTTTGCAATCCTTGTTTGAAAACACAGTGTTGGTGATATTTGAAGTTTCTAAAAGTGGAGTGGCAAATAGGGCGGAGTAGCCTTCTCCCGGGTCCTCGGACTCCCACACACAACAACCTGACCCCAGCCCAGTCCTAGACTAGATTAGTCACAGGATATTTCATTTTAAACCCAAGCTCATGGGTTTTTTCCTACAGAAGAGAAGACTCTCTGGATGTTTATTGCTGCTTTGCTGGAATTTCTTTTTGTCAGAGAGGGATTTGAAAACTAAATACATTTCCTGTTGGAGGCCAAGGGCTGTGAGTTGCAAGGAGAAGCATAGCCTTTGGCTTGGTTCAGCAGTAAATAATCACTTGTGTTCCAAAAAGTCATTCGCATTGGCAAGGGCTCCCAGCACCTGCAGATAGAAGTGCCCGGGGCAAGTCCAAGCACTTCATTTAGACTGTCCCTTATTACGATCAATCAGACCCCATTCCTCTTAGCCACAGGAAATTCTAGGCTTAACACACATGCATTTTAAAATTAAAAAGATGGAAAGATGTGCAGTTAAAGACACAGAAAAAGAGATATGGGAATGGAGAAGGGTTTTTCTATGTTTGCACAAGAAACTTTTTTCACTTCAACTCTCCATGTGAAATGTAAGCACACAAAACCTTCATCTTATAAGTATTTTGATCCATGGAGAAATGTAATAGTTTGCCTTCATCCCCATTCTACTTGTAGGTTTTTTGTGCCACCTTGTTTTCCATAATGCAGGCACAGAGAGGATATTTTATATCGTCTTCCTACTTTTTTTCTGCTAAACTTTTTATGCTGCCTAGGTTAGCCTTTTTGACAAATTCTCAGTACAAGTGGTGTCAGAGCCTGCTAGGCAGTGTGTCTGTCCCTGACTCTGGCCAAAAGTTAACACATCGGGACTATCCTTTCCTGGGGAAAAATAGTGTCAATAGTTAAACAAACAAACAAACAAACAAATAGCTGAAGTCCTTTATATCTCAAACCTACATCAGTGCACTGACTGACTTCTCTTTGGTGGACCTTGGGTCAGGACCTGACAGCAAATCTGTGAGATGTGTTTATGTGGATTTCTGCACGAGCGGGGTTGGGGGTCACATCTGGCTACACTCAGGATACGCTCCTGCTTCCTCACATCCGAACGGAGTTTAGTTTCACACAATGTATTTCCTAGCCCAGGTGTCACAAAACAAGTGCTGCCAGCAGTCACTTTGGGTTCTGCTACAGCTCCTTGTAATCTCAAAGTTGTTGTCACAAGAGACAATGTTTTTTGAGGCAACAGGGTGAATTTCTTGCATGAAAAGCCCTGGGGTCTTCAGCATTGAAAGTCTGAACTCTCTTCTCCTCTTGACCACAATGCTGTAGAGCAAAAACTGGGTGTGGGCTGCTCTCTGTCACAGATGGAGCTCTGACTAGCCCAGTAGTTTTCGGTTCTGGCTGTGCCAGGGACACTTAGAGCAGCCTGGTGCTATTTTTACTAGTACTAGGAACATTGAGTTCAGGCTTGCACTGGCACCAGCCAAAGAGAAGCTGGTAACACCTTTGGGAGTGTGACTCAAAGCACCTATCTCAGCACAGCGGTGTCCCTGAGCACCAAAATAACCACAGATGCAGGAACATCCCAGGCAGAGATGGGGAGCCATGACTCACTGAGATCACACAGTGTCAGGTTGCTTTTCTGTACAAAGACAGTTCACAGCACAATAAAATACCATCTGCTCCTCCTCACTCCAGAGATACTAAAGGTTTGTAGCCCTGGGACTCCATCCTCACTTAATCTGCTGCTGGATTTCGTACCATTGCAAACCTGTCACTGCAAGTGCTCAGTTGTGCATGCACTGCATCACAGCCAAAGCTCATTCCAGCAGGATGTTGCAGGCAGTTAGGCTAGAGCAAAGCTCAGCCTCTGTCTGAAATGCAATGAAAACACTGGAAAGGCAGCTCTGGGTCCCACTTGGGAAGACTCCACAGGTTCTTCTTTAACCAAAGCCAGGTAAGTGGAGGCTGCCACCACCCCTGCTGCCCCGTGGGCGTTGGGGGCACCGTCCATCAAAGTTAACACCTGAAGAACAGCCCTGTGTCAGCAGCAGCTGCCAGGACAAGGGAAACTATCATCCACTGCTCAACAATACAAAGGGCTTCTTTCCTCCTCCTTCACTAAGTAAACTGTTAAAGACCATGACCCCTGGAAAACATAACAAGAGCGGAGGAATTTACAGTCGCATGTTACAGGTCAAGGCATCGAGTGTTTCACAACCTTGTGATTCCAGCTAAAAGCTCCTCTGTCTGTCTGCTCTGTGCAGAGGCAGCTCCCATCCTCACAGACACACATACACACAGGGGATACACATGGCAAAAACTGTAAATGAAGGCCTACCTTTTGTTTTTTGACTTTGTTGCCATAATGAACAGAGGCAAAGATGCTAGCAGCAGGGCAGCTTCTTCATAGTGACCTGAAAAACATTCAGTGGGCATTTGCAACCATGAACATCCATGTCCCATCATACATTGCCTAAACACAGCTTATAACGAGGTCAGTGTTAAGATCCAGTCTAAAACAGAACAGAAAGTGGACATTGTGGCTTCATTTGAGATGTAATGGAGAATTTCTTGGGTTAGAAGAGCTGGAGAAGGCTGGAGCATCAGACAAAGGGGGATCCTGGTAAAAATTAAGCAGAAATGCCTGAGGAGTGCTTGAGAGCTTCCTCCTCATCTCCATTCAATTATACACAGAGTAGAGCTGGGCTTCCCAGCTAAGCCAGACACTCTCTCCTTGGAGGGGACGCCGGCAGTCTCAAATCTTGGGGCACAGCAGCCTTGCATTAGCAGACTGAACACAATACAAGGCAGGGTTCAGATACAGGCTTTGATCTACATTAACAAAACCTAAAAGGGAGGTTTGAATAGAACAACTAGTGTGAAAAAGTTGAGAGCTTTTTTGCTTGTTTGGGCAGGACTTTCTCATTTAAATACCTGATGAACATTTGGGATAAAGCATTTCTGTGCTAAAGAATGACCAAATGACCACTGTAAGCAAACACTATCTAGAGTCTTCTTAACTGACCTAGAAAGATGAGTTATTTGCAGTACTGTGAGAGCAAAAGAGTGAACTGCAAACCTCCCCCTGAAGTAAAAAAACCTCACTGTCTTTCTACACAGTGACAAAAGGAAAAATACTTATTGCATCCATTAAAAAAACATACATATATATTAAGTCCTACTCACTGGTCTTCTAAAGCACTTCTAGAGTGCTGCTGTATGATCTTGTCAAACCATTGTGAAAGTCTTGTACTGATATCGAATACTTAAGACATGGCTATGTCTGGATTTCAGACTGAGAACTAGACTCAGACACATCTAAGTGAGCAGGGACCAGTCCTTCCATGAGGATGAAACACAAGCACTCTTGGAGGAACACAATACCTGCATGATTCAGCCCTTGCTCATCACATCACCAAAACTCAGCCTTCCTTCTCCCACGATAAGCCTGTGCAGGGCCATCGCAGGAGCATGGAAGCTGTCACAGCACAATGCCTAGGTGGGAAATTCCTGCTGCAGCTGATAGAAACTTGGTTGTATGTTTGATACACTTCCAATCATGTAGCAGGAGAGGAACCAGAGGAGCCATGGCCACGGGGGAGCAGCTTGACAAAGTGATTCAATGTGGGCACACAAGGCAGATTAATTTCTTTGGCCAAGAGGGTCTGACCCATACATTTACTCTCTACCCCTGCCATGGCCTGGGGTAGCACGCACTGAAACTCCACTGAATCATCTATGACCATGGGAAATAGATTTTTACAGCATCTGCATCCAGTACTTAAATAAATGTAGATGTTGCACTGTATCTGTTTATTTGTATATGGATGCACATGGTATTTATTTATATTTATATTTGTATTTGTATTTGTATTATTCATGGTTATATGAGCGTGCAGAGGACTAAATTTAAGGTTTGTTGCATAGGCGTGAGGATGCACAAAAAGAGATCAACAAATTCTTAAAGCCAAATTAGCCAACTCCCCATGCTCAGGCCTTTCAAAACAAAACAAATGCAGTCTGCTAGCAAGGGCCCATGTTTTCATCCTTCTTACATCTCCTGCTTCTCCATCCAACAATTTCCAGTAATAAAAAGTCTATCTGCAGCCAAATAAGAGGCCATGGCTGGCATAAAGCAAAGAGGAAGCAGAGCTTGTTCTCACAGTACAGAGTCTGCAGGAACATTTGCCAAAGTCCTCAAAAGAAATGTACCAGCAACATCTCAAGGGCAGAAAATAACTCCATGCTGTACCTGCTTCCCACCTTCCCCTGCAGACACTTAGTCACACACAGACATAGACCTGGAAAGAAAGAGTCAGATTTAAAGAAAACTGACACCTCTTGCAAATTAGAGGAAGCCATCCCATTTTTTGAACAGCTCTGGGTGACTTCCTGATGTGGGTTCCATTCTGCAAATATCACATGAATTATCCATCAAAGGCTAGTAACTGTGAAATGTGATGAGGTGATCAACATGCAATGGGACGTCTTTCCATCTAGGGCATAAGCTTCCCCGTGGCTTGTCTCATCTGGGCCTCTCTGTCCCAGTGTTCCAGAACAGACCCTGCCAATTTGGACACTGTTTTGCTTCTAGTAAGGAATAACAACTATTTCCAGTTGCACTGGTAGTTTGTGTGATGCAGACACCTTGATACGGGCATCCAAAATGTGCTGTTTGATAGGCAACTGCTGGGCACCCTCCCTTCAGCTGCTCAGCTGAGCCTTGACCTCCTGAGTCCGGGTTTTCCCTGGCCCCTGTGACTCAGGACCGCACGGAGGCCATGGGGATGAGACACACACAGCAGCAAGCCAGGACAGTGCTGAGTGCTGCTCTGGGCATGGCTTGCATGCTTCATTTACAGTAACAAGAGAAACATGAAACCTGGGAATATCTTTGGATACCTTCTACTTTGGGATCCCAGCATCCAGGGAAAGAAGTGAGCTCCCCACCACCTGAGAAATCACTGGGGCAAATCCAGCATTTTATCCCAGCTATAAGACCAAGTTCCCTCCTCAGAATTTGTTAAAGTTTGTCTCCAGATCGAGTTTTACTCCAATTTCACCCCCTCCTTGCCCCAAACCTTTTAGCATGAGATGTAACCCAAAACCCAAGACAAGAAGAAGAGCCAGAAGCAACCTTCTGGATGGTGAGAGATGTCGTATTTGATTTTACCATCCAGCACGAAAGTGAAATATTTAACGCTCCCTTTTGAATTTGATCCTTTTCCATGTTTCTCTGCCTTTACAAAACACTGCTGCATGGGGAAGAGGCCAAAAGAAGAAAATCAATTGTCTTTCTCAGTGCAGAGACCTTTTCAAAAATGGTGCCCTGTTCTGCAGGAGCCCAAATGTTTTTTTTTTTTCAAATGCTTCTGGCAGAAGAGTGCAGAATCCTTCCAGGACTGCTCTTTCTCTGGTGAGACGGCTGTCTGTGGAGCTGGGGCAGGAAAGGCTGCTGGTAAAGTTTCTTCATTTCTTTCCTTTTTTTGTGATTTTTCTTCAAGAGGAATAGTTAAGGGGAGAAAAAAAAAAAAGAAACAAAAAAACCCTCCAAAACAAAAAGCAAAATTATGATGCAATGTAATCACAGGGCTACTGCTTTATAACTTTCTAGAGGTCTTCCTCTACCAGGCTGCCTTGGACCGCAGTTGGAAGTGCCTCCATGAATCTTCAAAAAGTTTTGGTGGAACTGGGTTTCTTTCTCCCTAACAGAAAAGAATTAACTAGCCTATTTTCTTTAAATGATCTAAGAAGTAGTTAAAAAAAAATCTGAGAAGGGTAATTCTGGCAGTATATTACAAGCAAGGTCCGTCACAGGCTCTTGGTCTTCCAGGGATAATTCTGTAGTAATAAATAACACAGTTTATGGTTTTATGGTTAGGTATTTTCAAGGCAATTCAGCCTTAGGATCGATTTTAGGTCAAGCCAGGGCACTTTTCCACCAAAGGAGGCAATCTTGCCTTCACTTCTGCTGTTTTCATTAAGAATGATCTGATACTAGTAGTTAAAAACTGATCCTCCAAGAGAAATTACTGTTTTCTGATGGATCAGCAAGCTGCAGAACAGGGTCATATTTTCCCCCATTCAGTTGTTCATATGGAGCTGCTGCAGGTGGGTGGCCCTGAGGCCAGAGGCTGCCGGAGGACTTGTCACCTGCTGTGGGATAACATGGCAGAGACATGCACCTTGGATATCTACACTGCATATTGTGTCTGAAAACACTGAGATTTGCAGCTTAAATTGCTGACATGTCTTTAAACATCCTTTTGCCAGCCTTACAGATTTTATTTGTTGGTGGTCTTCGTTTATAGGGCAGCCTAGCTGTGGTGTGGGACTTCAGTGTGGAGAGAAAAGAAGAGCAAGGGGAAGCTCTTCCAACTCCAAAAGATTCTCCTCTTTGGTTTAGGGTGAATAGAGGCCAACGTGAGTCTTTCTCTGGATTTCAGGGAGCTTTGGATCAAGCCCAAGGTGCCTCATTATCCCATGACAGAATAAAGACACACACTCATTTTTATGAGTGAAAACTATTCTTTCTCTCCAGTGAATGGCTGAGATCTGAACACAGCTGCTATTTTGCTCTGTGCAGTGAATCACTTCTGATTCTTAAGTATTGAAACAGTGACATGCATTCCCCGGCCTAACATGGGACCTTTCTCCATTATTGTACCATGAGAAGAATATAGTAATTCATTCTATTCTTATTTTTTAGCTTTATTATTGCTGGGACTCCTCTCACTTCAGGCTGAAAAAGCAGGGGCAGAGAGGAATGTTGACGTTATCTTAAAATATGAAATTTCTGAGAATGGCAGACCTGCAAAAGTACAGGAGTATTCAAACATCTCTTCATCAGCTGGTAAGCAGGAAATGAAGGAGTGGTTTTATATGAACTAACACACAGATATGGCAAAAAAAAAAACCCTGCTTTTTATTAATTGTTAAGTTGTGGTAGGTTTTGCTCTAAAGATAAATTTTGGTGTTTTTCTGGCAAAAGGGGCTGTGCAGTGGAGCCTCCATCCCTCTTGTACTCTCACATGCCACAGATTTGAGAGCATCTACCTGGTAATTCTTCATAACACAGTGCAAGAAAGAACTGTGACAACTGTAAAGCATTTAGGATAGATAAACAGGAGTGATCAGAGACCTGGAGAACAGAAGATATGAGGAGAGACAGAAAGAATGAGGCTTATTCTGTTTAGAGAAGAGTCTGTCTCTCCTGTTTACAGGAGACAACCACAGAAAAAATAAAGCTAAGGGGAACCTTTGGAGGTTGCCCAATCCATTCCTCTCCCCTGAAACAATCTCAGCAATATCTAAATCACTCCTGATAGGCATTGCTTTGAGTTCACAGACATCTCCAGTGGTGCACAGTCTTCAAGCTCCCAAGGCAGCCTGGTTTACTGCTTCATGAGTGACACTGCTAACATATTTTCTTATCAGCTCATTCTGAATCATTTTCTTCAGTTTAAGTCCTATCACCTTATCAGCCATGATCAATTCCTAAACAAAATCAAACTTCCCTTTCCATTCACCACTCCTGTGTTAAAGGAAATAAGACTACATGATGTTTTTTTGACAAACCCACACTGGCTGGTATTCTTTTACTTTTCCCATGTGCTTCCAAACAACTAAATTGCTTGATATTTGCTGGAGCTGAAAATATAGACAAGCTGGTCTGTAATTCCTATGTTCCTCTCTTTTCCCTTCCTCTGTATGAAGATAGGGTTGCCCTTTTCCAGTTTTCTAGTATCTTACTTAGATTTTCCTGGCTTCTCAAAGATAACCACAGGTATTTAAGATCATTTCAGTCCACTTTCAGAATATTCTAGGATAAAGTTCATCAGGTTCAGCCAATTATAAAACATGAAGCTTATCTAATTTTCTCACTTTTTTCCTTATTCCATGCTGAACTCCCATCCTTTTTCTAATTATTTTCCAATCCTGTTAACCTCCTGCTCTCAACTGATCTTTTAAATGAACACTGATATAAAAAAAGGCTTTAAACACTTCACCCCCTTGGTATCATCTGGTGATACCTTTCTCTTTTCATCATATGATAAATGTATTTGTAGAACAATTTCTTGGTACTCACTCTTCGTATACGTAAAAGAGATCTGCAAAGAGAAAAGGAACATGCTATTCCTCACAGCCACAAGGGCAGGACGAGAAATAATGATCTCAAAGTGAAGGTTAGACATTAGATGAAGTATTTTACAGCAGCAGCAAAGACCAGGAATGCATTATCTCAGGAGCTTGCATGATTTCATATCATTGGCAGCATTTAAGCACAGGTTACACAATTAATTTGTAGTCTTTTCCAGTTTGTGAACTCCCAGCACTGCTCCTCATAGGGCTTCACATACAGCTGGTTTAGACCAGTTAATGGGATTTTAGGTCTGCCTGAGACACGCACACACACACACACACACACAACTCCTCCTCCTAGATGTGCTCCACTGAAAAAGAAAAATCTGTGGGCTGCACTCCAGGAATCCATGGACTAGATAAACATTTGTCAAGAACTGAGTCAGGGATTCCTGCCCATCTGTTTTTCTACAGTTCAGTGATCCCAAAATTCCCAGGTACTATTGTTGCATCCTCTACATTTGTGATGTCTAAGAAGTGAAATGAATGTTGTTGTTTGCAGTTTCATTGCTTTCCTTCACTGAACAGTAGCTCTGAAATGGACTGTACTTTTTAACAAACTTGGTAATAATTCTTTTATCTGCTTTATAGACCAATTAGTTGGTGACTATTAATGTCTAGCTTATTACATCCACTTTATAGTGCTGCAGGTCATGGAATGATGCTGGAGCAGAGCAGAGACAGATCTCCTGAACTGCCCTCTCCTCCTGCAATCTCCAGATCATTTTCCTTTTCTTAAATCTCATCGTTTCGTAAAAAGGGTGAACTGAATGGATCTTTGGATAATTTGCATATGTAAAACTGAACTAGAGAGAAACCCTCATGGCTACTGCGTAGAGGATCCTGTTAAATGTTGTAAATTGAAAAGCTTTCCTCCCCAAGCTAAAATAAAAAGTGCCCTGGAGGGTAAATTTCTGAAGGGTTTGTGACTAACCTGATTAGTCACTCTAAATTGTGATAGATGGAAGGAAAAAGCAGTTGTCAAACAAGGAGGAAATTCCAATAGAAGAGTAAATTTAAGGATGACAGTGATGATAAATTCTTACAGGCCTTAGAAAAGATCAGCCTTTTGTGTAGCTCTCATAAGGAGCATTGAGTGCTCACTATATAATGGGCTGCTGTTTGGATAACTATAGGAATGTGCTGGTGATTGGTTTTAAAAAGGAAAAAAAAAAGCACCTCATTTCCAGGCTGATCTGCGGGGTTTTTTAAGGTACATGTAACTCAATTTTTAGGAACTCCCTTTCCTTGCTGCTGCTGCAGGGGAGCTTGAGACTGCAAGGGCGGGGGGATGCACTGCAAGAAAGGATAACGCTCAGGGTTAAATGATTTTTAGATTAAAGCCAAGTATACATTTTAAACTGTCAAGATTGGGAAAAGTGAGCAAAATTTTGCTTCATTTTTGTCACTAATAATTTCCAAACATAAGTCAGGTGTTTTTTAATATATATGTGCTATTTTCAATGGGAACTGGATTTGTGAAGAACAGAGAAGATTGAACAGAGAACAGTGAACTCTTCTAGGTTGATCATTGTTACGTGCTTTCTTCCTTTCTGAAATATGTGAAAAATTATCATCTTAAAACTAATATAAAAAGGCAACCAGTATTTTGTTCCTCTCTGAACAAAATTTATCCTCTGGAACTAGTTTAGCAGGACATGGAGGAAAAGAAAATATTTCCCCAGTTCTGTCCAGAAATGGCTAGCAATTTTTTAGCTGGCTAAAGGGAAAACAGCAATAAATTTCAATGACATTTTTTCAGCATTTCAAATGTTCAAGTACTGCTAGAACTTAACAATTCCAGCCATTTCTCAGATCAATATCACAGGGTGAATACAAGGATCTGATATTGCTAGAGTTGATAGCAATCAATTAGTTTGGGACATATACAGAAGAATTGCATGGAGAATCAATCTATTCTGTTTTCCAATTAATTTACTTGCTTCAGCGTTTAAATTCTTACCAGTATATGCACAGTAATAGTATCTAGGAGCTTCCATAATGGAACAGAACAGCGTTGTGCTAAGACTGTATGTTACAAAAATGCAGCCTGCATGACTGTCACTCAATTTGACACCAAACTTTAACAGGTCTGGCTGGTTCCTGGCCATAAATTATGTGAAGCTTCAGCCAGAGAAAGCTTGAAGTTTTCTTCAGTCATGAGTCTTTCCCTCAACACTTGAACTCTATGTCTCTAGTAATGTGGTAATTTCTAGTCAGTGAGGTCAGAAGTAGTGACTTCTCCCATCTATGAAAAATGAGCTTTATTTTGAGCAAGTCATGATTACTTTTTGGGGGATGTAAAGATTTCAAACTGTAGAAGTAAAATTGTAGCAAGGTGGTAAAAGAATGATGTTGTTCCAGGGCTTGGAGTTTGTTTTTCCCAGTACCCGAACACCTCTACCACCTGCAGTTCTCTCAATTGCTTTTTTTCCCTGATTTGGGACAAAACATATTGTCCTATGCCATAAAACTGCTATCGTATGTTCAACACACAAAAGTTTCAGACACTTGTCATAATGGGCAAAATATTTCAAGCATCTCTTTGAAGATTAGGAACACCACTACAGCCCAAACACACTTTCTCTGTAAGTTTGCTGACTTAGTCTGAAGAAGAAAGCAGATCAAATCTCACAAGAAAAGCCTGTTTTTTGAGGTTTCAAACCAAAAAATGCACTTTTAAGAGGTGTGCGTGCCCTCAGTTACACTTTCTGTTATGCTCACCATAATTTCAACGATTTGCTGGACAAACTGACAACTCCAAAGGTTCTTTCAAGTAAACCTGACTCTTGGTTAGGTGGGATAATTGCTCTATTCCTGCTACTGCATATACATTTTTGAACAGAGAATTAAAACAACATGAATTTCAGTCCATCAAAGGTTTGGCAAAGTCCCTCCAGAACATTAGATTAAATCAGGATTTCCCAGACTTCCGGCTAGATGTATCCTTCTCTAATAAAAGCTTTTTTATTTGTTTATTGCTTTAACTCATTTCCACTAAGAAAATGTTGCTTTTGCCTAACCATAAATCTTCCAGGACTGTAGTCTGATGATCCTATGTATACACTGATAGACTATAGGAGAGAATTTTCTCACGTTTAATGTGACACCATTAAATACAAACTATGAAACAGGATCCGTGGGATTTCCTCTTACTTTCAAGGACTTAGAGTATGTGTCTTTCCCCACTGAAGCAAAAAAATTTTAGCAAGAAGACCAATGAAAGCCAATGGTGTCTTGGCTTATGTGAGAACTGCAACACCAGACACAGGTATGGCAATAAAACCACATTGCAGATGTGATCTGTAGAAATGTGCACAGGCCTCACACTCAGCATGTCCTTTTTGTTGCTCCTGAACCAAATGGCCAGGAAAAATTCCCAGTGATGCTTACTTTAGGAGGAGGAAGAATCAACAAAGTTTTAAGAAACATTTAAAATCCGTGTCCTCTGAACAGGAGTATTAAAAGAGCAAATGGTATCTCATGAGTTCAAAGTCCTTTCCATCAGTGTCTGACCTGAAAGCCCTTGATATTTGTGTTGTTAGGAGGTGAAGCTATTGGCACTGCTGGGTTTCTTTCTGTTTCTTATTCTTCAATGCAGACACGCTCCTCTCTACTAAACAGTTGTCAGTGAAGTTTTCACTCCTGATTCAAATACTTCTGCAGCAGCAAAAGACCTGAATTTTGGCTGAATTCTGGTTGTTTCCACAAACTGGTCCGCAGCTGGCTTTTTTCAGCTGTGTGAGTGGAGTGGTGGTGCTTACACTCCTGAACACTCTGAGGTGTAACCCATCTTACAGAATCACAGAATATTCCAAATTGGAAGAGACCCATAAGGATCATATATCTAATGATAATATAGGTTACTTTCTCATCTAGTTAGAGTTTCCATTACTCCAAGGGGATAAGAAGTTTGTCGCATAGTCACATAAAGTCGTGTAGAATTTCATTTCTGACCAATGCAGTGCCAGGCATTGTGGAAGGCATCACTCCAGCTCCTCATGTACATGGCTGGTTTCTAAATTAACTGTGGCCACTTTGGAAGATGAGCAGGGCATCACTGCACAAAGTTAAGTGAAAACTCCCTGTACAGGAGAGACAAGAAAATAAACTTCTTGCAAATATAAGCCAAGAATTCATAATATATAAACACATGACAAAATAGTCAACAGGACAATTAAAGTGCTTCATGCTTTCTGGATTGGCATCCATGTTTTTTAAATCATGAAATATATCTCTAAACTTTCATGAATCACTTTTAAACTATGAAACATCCTCCTCCCACAAGAGTAGAAGCATGGACTGAACATAGCAGTGGATAAAATAGCAGCAATCTTCTCTTTGGTAAGTGCCCAAGATACTCTAACATGTCCTAAAAAGTCAGAATCTTTCTTTTGCTAAATGCCTTGATTCTAACATGTTGGTAAGCCTTTCCCTGGAAGAAGCTGGGCATGGAGAGGGAAGGTTGCTGCTCTGGCTGACCAGAGGATTCCCCTAGTCAGACCTAAGACCTAGATCTTTGCCTGACAAATAAGGCATCCTCCCTACTGAGTGTGCAGAAGAGATGACGCATCCTCGAACAGCACCTTGTTACAAAAACATGTCACAAAAGCTAATATTGCCTTTAGCAGTGCATGCATTAGAAATATGATAGTTGATATGCTAAGTGATTTTTTAATAGACCTTGTTAAACATGTTAGCTTCAGAGACCTCAAGCTATCTATCACTAGAGTGAGTCTTTTTTTTTCTTTCTTTCTAAGGCTTAGCAAAGTGAACTAATTTTTGCCTGTAGATTTACCCTACACATTTATTTTTAATAATATTAGGCCCTCTGAGAGGAGGTCCTCCCCACAGCCCTCCTCTGCATGGCAGTGAGAACTCAAGATCACCTGCAATTGTAACTGCAGCCACAACAGGAGATGGGGCAATGAATGCAATGTGCCAGCTTAATTAGAGAAACTAAACCAAGGAAAGGACAAGAACAATCCAGAGAGGTTGGAGTTTGTCAGCTACTGGAAAAATTGAAAGACTAGGAAAAATACAGTGTGCTTTCCATCTTGTGGATGAATACCACCACCTCTTTTCCCACTCGTCTTGGATTAAAGAATCCTTTAGTGTCTGTTAAGAGCACATCACCTCTACCAAGTCTGAAGCACACCCCTTAATGTACCAGCACAGACTAGGAGTGCATCTGTCCTCCCAGCTCCCAGAGCTGACAGCGTGTTGCTGGAAGCATGGTCGGATGAGTGAAATTGTATCCACGCCGGAATTTTGCAGCTAAACTCAGCATTGAATCCCCAGTGTGGACAAGTTCTGAGACAAGAAAAAATTCTTTCTAAGGGGAGGAGAGTAGCCAAGACATTCAGGATACTTCTTCTCAAGGGGTAACTGCATTGGTGGTGTCTAGGGTAAATCAACCCATAAGGTATACGATCTCTGGCTTTTCTAGCAATAAGCCAAAGAAAAGACTTTAGAAACAGAAGTGGGAACTGTCTTTAAACCAAACAAATAGACTGGATCTCAGTACAAGCACATAAGTAGGGTTGGGAAAGAGGATTTACTTCTGGTCTCTGGAATTGACAAAATACCCTGAAACTATATCGTGAAATGAGAGGAAAAGATACATTTTCCCTGTTACTGCTGACACACAATTAATATAAAATAAGGAGGCTGTTTGGTGTTGGTCCGCAGTGATCCATCCCCACCGACACAATGAGAGCTAATGAACTAAATCTGAAAGCATCAGCATAAGATTTTGACAAATGCGTTGTTTGCCTATTGAGAGAGTAGAAAATGATTATAAATGACAAGCTGGGCTTGTTTTCAGGCATGGACACTCCAGGAGCAGTGGCGTTATGGCCTCAGTTGGCTGTTCTCTGTGTAAATGATTTCACACTTCTGCTACTGAATCAATTGGGTGTTTCTCCATTTAAGAATTGCTGAAATAAAATATCTCCTGCTCCACAGTCAAGGCATGTTCTTGGCTCCCAGGGAGGAAGAAGGATTTAAACATATCTGGATTTAGTATTTAAAAATGAGGTGTAGGTCACAATGTAGTGTGCTGTCATTGTTCAAGATTCACAGGGAGTGAAAATTTTATGCAAATTATTAACAAACATGGTGGAAACACATAATATTGCACTATAACATTGGACAAAAAGTCATATTTCATGTCTTTTTGTTCAGGAAGAATAAGAGAACATATTTACTTAAATATTTTGGCTAAAAAAGGTCCAAAGACCAAACTAAAATTAAAGTTCTGGTATGAACTACAGAACATATAATAGTCGTGTAATTTAAATTCTGAAATCTTTTATTCCAGCATTTCTCCCAAAGAAGACATTGACCTACATAGACATCTCACAACCTGACTTTGCTTCTTGTTTCTCTGGTCTGCCAGTTCTTGGGTAGAAACTCTGTAACAGTTAAAATTCCCCAATGAGGTAGAAAATGTTATAGAAAGAGCAGGAATGAGAAGAGTTTTGGCTGATTTGCTGCTCCCCATTGCTCAGTTCTGCACACATCTGTGCCATTATAAACATAATGAATAATAAATCCAAGCTCATTTTTAGGGTTGCATCCATTACAAGCATAAATACACAAAGGCAAAGGATTTCTCCTTGGAAAATCGGTGAGAGGGATTTTTATGTAATTCTTATGAGACCTAATGAAATGCTGAAGATGAAACAATTTCTATTTTGCCTTCATGGAAGCAGGCTTAAGTGAAATGGTACCTTTCATTCCTCTTTACAGAAGGAGGTTCAGAGCAGCAGCAGGTGGGCAGGTTTAAATCAGGCAAGTGCAAACCCTGCAAAGACTGGTGTCTGGGTTCAGTACAGGGAAGCCACATGACGTTTGGATGCTCTTACAGAGCTCTGGACTGCCTATCATGAAGCAAGGATCTGTCCTACCTGCTTGCCCAGCCACCAAACTCCCAGGGGCTGGATTTCAGTCTGGGGGCTCATCTGGGTTGTGTTGACTCAGCGAAGCCCCCAGGTTTAAGGTTGTTTTCATCACTTTGGCAGCATGGGGAGTCTGTGGAGCCAGCACCAGCTCTTCTGGTATCAAACACCTCACTGATCCCCATCTCTGCTGAAGAGACATCGATGGGCTTCATAGGATCAACTTTCAGACCAGGTCCAGACTCTGGAGTGGTATCTCGACCATTTCCACCCTACCTGAAGTATCCAGAGAACTAAATGTTTTGGTCTGGTAATTTTTTTTAATTTTTTTTTCCCGTGGTTCTAATTGAGGGCTGTTTCATTTTTTCACTCTTCTAAGGAAAAAAAATAAATCCCTTGTGTATGGAAAACATGACAGATGTCCAAATCCCACTGGAGTCTGTCTGCCTAATTATTCTCAGACTCTTTTGCAAAGTTTATTGTTAATGTTTATAACCTCCCTTTACTGGCACCTATCACTGTATTTTCTTCATGGTGTCAAAGCAGTTTGCTCAATAAGGTTATAGCATTATTTTTCATGCAAAGAAGTAGAGCAGAGAAAAGACCCAAGAGGAAGAGATTCACTTTTCCTGCATCCCCATCCTGACTTCTCCTCAGCAGTTCTGCCTATGGATTTCCTATCACTGGCAACTCTTTCACTATCTGCTTATCAAGAAGGCTTGTCATCTAAAGCTGCTCTTCCCTAGTTTTTCATCAGGGAATGTCCTTCCAAAACTTCTGTACCTGTTTGCTTATGGTTAGGTTAAAGAGAAACAGGCAGGAGTTTACAATCTATTAAACAGGGGGAGGAGGGGTTTGAAAGGAGGTCCATGTGATGTTGAAGGGATCCAATGCTGGCTACCAAATTCTCTTGCACTCTAGTAGAAATCTTTCTTAAAAAATCTTCCTTAAAAAATCTTCCTAATTAGTCATGCACTCTGCAAGCCACAGGTGAAACAGGCCTGGGGAAGAGGTATGCTGATCTTTCCTCCAAATCCCTGGAGGATTAGTAGTCCATCTAAACCAGGATGCTGAGTTGCATAAGGAACATCCTTCTTCACACTTGTTATTTGGTACTCTGTGTTTCTGGCAAGCCCAGTACCTTCTTGTTTTGTTTCCCTGAATCGGCACATGGTAACACCCGACGTGCAAGCTCAAAAAATACCAGGTTTGGTAAGCTTTAGGTAGTCCAAATCCAAACAAAGTTACTAATATGTAATTTGAGGAAGAATTAGGAGAATAGCCTACTAAAAGTGTTTGTCAGGACTTTTACACATTCCAGGAATTCAGTGAAGTTGAAACAAGTTTTCCTCCTCCCTGCAGTGTGTTCTCGAAGCACTGGCGTCACCCAGAAGAGCAGAGGTGGAAACCTCTTGGCTTGACCCTCAGACATAATCCTACAGTCCCCAGGCCAAACTCTATGCTGACAAAGATAAAATGGAGGAAAGAATTTTTTCCTACAAACTTCAGGCTGTTTCTGACCGTTGTCTATTGTCTCAGGTTCTGACACAGAGTCCATTTTCTTACCCCCTCTTTCAGCCATGCAAATCAGGCAAAGCAAAGCGCACAATGGAACTTTAACATCTTTTCAGATCGGTGGTTCTGAGCCCCCTTGAGAAATCCATAAAGGCCCTCCCTGGAGTATTTAGCAGATAATGCTCCCTCTTTCCGCCTGCGGTGTTTTGAAAAATGTAGCCCATAAAATGTGTCTGACATTGTACAGCAAGCCCAGCTTCCCTGCGAACGCCGTGGCCTCCTCAGGACGAACACGGTTCCCATTGTTAGCCCTGACTTGCTGAATGCAGCGAGGCCAGGGGAGATTTCTATGCCTTGCACAGCAATAGCACATGACTTGGAAGAGAACTTCTCAAGGCAAGTATATTTGATCAGTCATAAAAACCTTCCTGGAGATACACGCTGAACTCTGTGTGTGTGTATTATAGCTGGCACTGTTAACAACACCCATTGCTAAGCTTGAATGAGACTCTCCCACACAGGACCTGGTTTGGTTGCTTATAACCTATTTGATCAGGCTTTAACAGTTTGGACTGATTTTTCTTCCATGCAGAAGAGTTGCTTCAGGAAAAATATATTTTGGAAATTTCTTCCAAGACAGACTGGTCTTTTTTTCAGAGTGAGTTTACAGGAAAATACATTATTTTTGCCCCTGTTAAATCTTACAAGGATTTTATTGAAAAACTCTTTTTTTACCTCATTGCTTTGGTATTTGTAGGGAAGGTTTCTGTTATAGAGATATTGTTGTTAACCCTCTCTTCCTCCCCCTTATGCTTGGCCCAAATTTTAAGCTTATTTAAAAAGAGCAGTCTCTTGAGACATGCTGGAGATTGGCAAAGGGCGTCTTAGAGGTTGGATGGGATTTTACCGATGAATATATGAGCTGAGTTGTTTCTACACTCTAAAACAGAGAGCTGGGAAGCACAAAGTTTCCCTTTCTGCTGCCCAGGCAAGGACAGTGCCCAAAGAGCTGGAGAGGTGCTTTGGGAAGAAACTGAGGCTTTCACTCAAAGACATCCTCCTCTGCTCCCTGTCTAAAACGGAGTATATCCACCTCCCGACACAACATCTCCCCTCACCCATCAATGCTTCTCAAACCCAAACACAGGAGCGTAAGATGAGCTCAGGAGGGTCAGGGTTAGCCTTTTTTTCACCTCCCCCATATCTCAAGCCCATAACCTTTATCAGCAATGTAACAAATCGCATGAGAAAGTTCAGGGGATGGCAGCAACATCTGGGCCACATACTGCACATGCCACTGTAAGTTAACCTCTTGCACACTGTCAGATGCTGTGCGAAAGTATGTCAGGGACACAGCTGTGCACAGGGCTTCACAGGCACGCACAGCTCCAGGGGCAGGAGGGAAAGAAAGAGAGAAAAGAGAGAGAAAAGGAAGAAAAAGATAGGGATGGGAGACAGAAGATGACAGGAAGGGAAAGCAAGACCTGATGAATCTTTCTGGCTAAGGAATGATGCATCTCAGCCAGGCAATGCAACAAATCGTTGGAGAAACCCTTGCACACCCTGCATGGAGTGCACCGGCAATGCTCTTCACGAGCCAGATTTGGTTTAAATGGAGACAAAAGGGGCCAGATGCAGTGGAAAACGGGAAGGAGGGAAGGGAAGGTGCAAAGGGAAAGAGACTTTCAGAGCACTGAGTTTTTGCAGGCTCTCCTCGACCCAGATAATCAGCAGGGCTCAAGCTGACAGCAGGGGATTTAAGCACTTATAGGGGGAGCTCAGCTGGGTGTCTCAAGGGAAAAAGGGTTGGGAAATGCAGTTCTGTAGAAAAGACAGGGAGAGAGAAAAGAGCTGTTAAGCAGTGAGAGAGACATCTGCAGCATAGCTGTTCATTTTGGTTACTCTCTGCTCTGAGCTGGCAGTGGGAATGAATGAGAAAATATCTTCAGCATCCTGATTATCTCAAGAAGAGACAAAGGAAGGGGCCCAGGGAGAAAGCCCAAGTCAGACAGCTTGAGGCACCAGCAGCTAGGTCCTGGGCTGATCTCAGGTCCCAGAGATGCCACCTTGCAAGAAGGGACCTCTCCATCTCTGCAAACTGAATAAAGATGCCCCCCTTAAGCATGTCTTAAAAATTATGTGCCCTTGGGAGAAGACATGTTCATATATGGTATTCAGGATCCACTATGGAAGTGGATCCAGATATAGGATTTTTCTCACATTTCTCTGCTGCAACAGTGATATGCAACTCATATGTTCTCTAAAGGCAAACTTTGCAACAGTACTTGACAAAGACAGTGCCAGAAGAATTTACCCACACACACACACATGCAGTTAATTTTCTGCTTACAAAGTAAATGAGTGCCTTATTACTTGTCCTTTCTGTTGCTCAGATAACTCCACAATGCTCATGAAAACGGACTTTTTCTACCTAGGGTGTTCTAAGGCAGCAAAACAAAAGGGCATAGTGACCACAGCCTATTAGAGAACTACAGCAGCATTTGGAAACAGTAGCTGAGAAATGCAGTGGAATTGGAGTGCACACACAGGCTAGGGCATCCCAAACTCTTTCCAGTCCTGCTATGTTTTCAGGAGGTATTGGAGCCTGTGGTGGGTGGGAGGCTCCTCTCTGCCCCTGCTGGTTTTGTGTCCCCTGCAGCCTGCTTTCTCTGAAGGGTGTGTGCTCACCCTCAGGGCTTGTGGAACACCTTGTAAAAGTGACCTACAATGCTGCTCTTTAAAAACACCTTTATTTATAAAGTACTAATTTGCTTAAACATCTTTTTCAAACAAGACTTCCAGCTGCCTGAAGGACCATGGATCAGGCCTCAGTACTCTTCTCTGCACCAGCTGTGACCTAGTGCAGCCTTTGCTGACTACCTATTGGGCTCAGTCCCTCACTGCTGCTGTAAATTTTTTCGTGCCACAAGATGAGAGGTAATCCATTTAACAAAACTGACACATTTTTACAGCTTCTGGAATCACTTCCTTTGCAAAAACAATAAGGTGAAGTAGCAGGAGGGGGCAGTTCTAAGACATTTTTCAAACAATGGAACTTTTCTTTTAATAGCAGTTTATAGAACCCCAAATCTTTCAACCTTGTGTATCCTAAAATTTGTTTAAATGTATTGTGTGCAAGTTAGGATTTATATTTTCCACTTGCTTGTTATTTGCACTGGTGCCTACTGATACAATACGAATGCCTAAGGTGTGGACTCTATTCCCTAACAGGAGAGCCCCAAAAGGCATCACCATGGCATTGCTATTCCCTGCCCAGCCCCTTTGCAAGGACTGGGCTAGGTTGGGGTAATTGTGCAGATTACTTTCTTGGCTTAAGAATTATTTTATATTGTGATGATTGAGGCAATATCTCCCTTGGCCCCTGGTGTCCATCCAGCACTTCTCTTGGCTATACCCCATGACAACATCCATACAAGCAGTTAATAACAGACAAAGTGCATTATGCCAAAATGTTTAAACCAGATTAAACATATATTGCCCAATCCTACAATGAAAGTTTACCACTCTCACTCTTACCACTGACTTTAAAACCCTTTACTCTGAAACTGCGCTCTCCAGGGTAAGAGATTTCAAATAATACACTCTTATTTTGGGATATAGGAGCACACACACAAGGAATTAATTCATCGGTAGTTAATCTGGAATGATGCCACATGTAGACAACTCTCCTTTCCAAGACTGTGACAAATATGGGGGAGAGGGGAGAAGAGACCATAAAAGTATCTTTAATTCCTTTTTCTCCTACTCCTGGTATCCTGCATCCACTCTATCCAGTCCTTCATGCAAGTGAAAGGGAGTTTTAACAGCAGCTGTTTCCTCCAGTACCCAATGTGCTCTGCAAAAAAGACATTGCCCAGCAATCTGGGGACGAGGAGGAGGAAGGCTAACGGGCAGGTCTTGCAGGAAAAAGCCTGCAATGAGTGGGGAGTTTGAAGGGCAGCCTTTGCAAGAGGCATGCTCAGGGGCTGCTTTCTTCTGCTGGAGTGCTCCAGGGAGGGCCCCCATGTAACCAAGAGTTGCCTCTGATTCTCCAGGCGGGTGGTGTTTCAAGCATATTGCTTGAAATGGCCACTGAAACCTGTGCCTGGCAGAGGAACAAGCCAGTCGTTGGAGGGAGAGTTTTTCCAGTGTCTGAAGCCTGCTGGGCTCGTCTGCTCCTGGATACTGGTCTTTGGGTGACTGGTTTTATTCCTCCCCTGCCCAATCTACTTTGGAAGAGTCCCAGGAAGAAACAAAACTGCTGGTGTAGAGGCAGCCGTCTCTATCTCTGTTTACAAGTCGAGGGGGGCTTTTGTGCACAGCTACCTACCTCCCTGCAAGGGAAGGCTGCTCATACAATGGGGACCTAACAGACTGCATCTGTTTTGTCTTAGTCTAAAGCATTCCTTTCTGGTGCTAACTGGGAACAATTTAGCTGGAATTTCCAATTGAAATGAGCTTTTTAACTTCTATATTGACAATTTAAGTTGTTCTCAGGCAGAGGATCTGCCGTGTATTTTACAAATAGGGCAAACTAAATCTCGGTATTTTTACAAGTTTTTACTCAGACCAAATCTATTTTTCTAGAGTACTGTTCTTTTACTCAAACATGGATTTTCATGCAAAGCCACAGAGGGTTCCCAGTAAGAGCAGTGCTGCAAGAACTGGATTGCAATCCACTTGAAGAAGTTGAGGAGATGGGTAAAGGAATAGTCCTGGAAAATCCTGCTTGAGGAAATTGTTTGGGTGCATCTGCAGCTATGTGCAACACAGCCTACACAAAGAGCAGAACTTTTATGGTCATTTATATAAGAACAACCAGACTAAAGGTCTAGCTCTGTGTCTAACAGGGAGTCTCATGCTCTGGGAACACATGCCAGTAACAGGGCAGGATTTCTCCTACCATTTCTCCTTCCTCTGTAGTCTTTTGCAGCACTCAGTTATTGCCGACTGTCTGTCCAGAGTATTGTATCTATTAGCAACCCTTGATACTTCTCCTAAGATATCCCCCTTTCCAACTCATCTCACCTCACCACACCCTGCAGCAGCGAGCTCCTCCATTTGCAAAGATGCTCGTGCCCCATGGCATGGCCCATCACCCAAGCACCCTTCCCTCCCAAATCCCAGGGACCCTCAGGGCTGCATTGCAGGGATCTAACTGGGGTGGAGCAGAGGAAAACCCCCTCTGAATACTGTTTATTCCTGACATCTCAGGAGAGACACAAACACTCAGAACACCACTTCTGCTCAGAGCCTCTCTGAAGAATCAGTGAGAAAACGCTGGCCTCGGAGCTGAATTATGGCAAATTATGGGTTGAAAATTACAACCACTTACTGAACTTTGCTTACAGATGTAGGTTCAAAAAATTTCTTTAAAGTTAAGTAAGTCAGTAAGCCTTTGCAGATGGGTGGCTAAGAATACAAGCCAATTTGTGTGTCACAGACAAGGAAAGGACAAAACAAGAGGAAGCCACGCTGGTGGCTAGGGCACTGCTGAGCTAGAATTGAACCCAGATCTCCCAAACTCCATCCCAGGCTTAAAGTGATCTGTGATGCATCACTCTGAGTGAAAAAGTCTTGTAAGAATAAATATGTCAAAGGATTAGAGGTTCTTGGGGAGAGGTAACTTAGAAAAATAATATGATCTTAGAAGAAAAGATAAAAGCTCGTGTGCGGGAGAGGAACAAAAGGAGAAAATTGACTGCAGAGGCAAGAGAAGTAAAGAGAAAGGGGGAGGGAGGTCTTCCATTAAGTCATTCATAAAACTTTGGAAGTCCTTCATGACACCAAGCCTTCAGGTGCAAATCTAGTCTTCCTCCTGGAGCAGGATCCGATGACACTCTAAAAAGTCTTTGCTTGTCCAGGATTTGGTAAAGCTATTCCTTAGAACCAGAGAAACCAAATGGCTTGAAGGGCTTCCTTCCCCTTGCTCTGTTCCTTATTGATATCTTTATCAATGATCTGGTCTGTTCCTTCAGCAAGTTCCCAGACAAAACCAAGTTGGGTGGGAGTGTCAGACTGCTGGAGAGCAGGAAGGCTCTACAGAGGTATCCGGACAGGCTGGAATCATGGGCTGAAGCCCATCCGATGAGTTTCAACAAGGCCAAATGCCGAGTCCTGCACTTGGGTAACAACAACCCCCTGCAGCACTACAGGCTGGATGCAGAGTGGCTGGAAAGCTGCCTGGAGGAAAAGGATCTGGGGGTGCTGATTGACAGCAGCTGAATATGAGCCAGTGTGTGCCCAAGTGGTCAAGAAGGCCAGTGGCATCCTGGCCTGTACCAGCAATGGTGTGGCCCCTGGGAACAGGGAAGTGATTGTCCCTCTGTACTTGGCAGTGGAGAGGTCACACCTAAAATCCTGTGTCCAGTTCTGGGCCCCTCATTTCAGGAAGATCATTGAGGGCTGGAGCAAGTCCAGAGAAGGAAAACAGAGGTGGGAGAGTGTCTGGAGCACAAGTCTGATGAGGAGCAGCTGAGGGAGCTGGGGTTGGTTAGCCTGGAGAAAAGGAGGCTGAGAAGGGATCTTTCTGCTCTCTGCAACTACCTTAAAGGAGGTTGTAGCTAGGTGGGGGTTGAGATTGGATATTAGGCACAATTTCCTTACCAAAAGGGTTGTCAGACATTGGAATGGGCTGCCCAGGAAAGTAGTGGAGTCACCATCCCTGGAAGTGTTCAAAAGGTGTGTGAATGTGGCATTTAGGGACATGGTTTAGTAGTGGGCTTGGCAATGCTGGGTTAATGATTGGACTTGATCATCCTAAAGGTCCTTTGCCACCTAAATTATTCCATGATTCTATGAACCTTACATTTCTTTCCTCCCTGTTTTCAGGCTGGCTTTGTTACATGAGCGTTGCCTAAAAATGGTTGAGGAGAAAAAGACTCTAGGCCAATTTAGTGTCGGAGCTAAGAAGGTAAAGGTTTTAATGAGCCTCCAGGCTTCTAAGAATACAGTTACACGCGCGCGCAGAATGTCGGTATTACAAACTTTTATAATGATTTTCATCCAATCCCCGTCCAGCCACCCCCTAGTTCTGCCCCCTGACACGCCCTTTTGGGAATTGAGACTAGGGGAGTTAGGGACCCCCTCTTCCTCATCTTCATCTTCCTCGATGCACGTGCAGTTCCTGGAGGTCTTCGAAAGCTCTGGGCTTGAAGGTCGTTGTGTCTACGTCTGTATCTTCTGGTGGAGATTTTAGGGTGTTTTCTACAATTCTACCTTGGGAGGAAGACTAAACAGCTACTGGAATTTAGAGGGATTGATATGGGATGGGGCAGTAGGGTTTGGGAACGTGTAAACATTAGGCTACAAAATGTGGGAAAGTACGGCTACATTAAAATCTGCATTCATTATACAATTACTTCTAAAATTCTATAAAATTAGAAAAATCCTGATGCTTCAAGGCATCATGAGGAACACGGCTGCTGCTCTGCCACTGCCTGCCCTGTCTTCAGTGCAGATTGTTTGCAATTGAGATTTCTGCTTAAAATCAGTAGGCCCAAAGGGTTGTGTTCCCCCTGAGTCTTGCACTGGGACCTCCCTCCAATGAATTCTGCAGCTGTGGCAGAAAGTCCCAGGCTCCTGTCTAATTCAATACCCACATGTGCAGGGAGAAAAAAAGAACCACTTCCCCTTGCCAAAAAAATTAAATAAGTCATATGCATCAATCACTCTCTAACATGCACATTTTTATTCTCAAACAACTTCATTTAGAGTGTTTTAATATAGAACAGCCTGACAGAAACAATGCCTCCTAAATAGCTGTATGGGACTCTTTAGTCAATAGTACATACAGTAAATATTTATTATAACGTAACACAGGTTCTGTTTGTTTCTGTTTGTTTTTGCTTTTTATATTTTGCATTTGATGTGAGTGGGAGACACACCAAATATTGTAAATATTTATAAAGTATTCAGATTTGATATTATTTGCTCAGGTACAAATGGCTCCAGTTACTAGACTGTCACAAATGAGAAAACCACAAATACAGAGCAACACTGAATGAAAACAGAGTGGAAACATGACATAACCACATCTACGGACTGCAGTAAACATTCCTCACAAGAAGGAACTAAATAAAGGTGCAAATACCTTTTTAAAGAGCTGTTTTGGCAGATATTTTAGAGACATCAATTTAGTGACAGGGGTTTTGTTCCCCACCTTCTAAGCGTCACTAAAATATCCTAAGTCTAAACTTATGTGCAATTACCTTTTGGCTATTTTGTTTTTAAAGTAAACCTCACCCTGGAAAGTGTAGATAGATGGATAAGATGAGATGGGGCTCTTTTTTTAAGACATTCAGTCTTGCTTTGCAAAAATAAACATTTCTTTAGCCTGAGGAGTTGTGAATTTTGTTTTTTGTGTAACAGACAATCTGGAGGGGCATGGACCTGCTGTTATTCCCACTTTGGTTGTGGGGACGCTACTAGACATGTCCTATGTCATAGCATCAACATGTTATGTTCACCTTAATAACTTACTCCATCTCTGATGTACGTAAATCCTTTACCATTTCAGATGAAACCTCTTTAGGTTGGGGATGAATCAGAGGATCTGGCACTAAGGTCTCTTGTGCAATGCTACTTTGGCCATGGCAGGAGAGACCCCCCTATCCCACATCCTTGGAGCCAGCCCAGCATTGCTGCCTCCTGGCCTTCCACCCTCTGCTCTACAGCACTGTTCTCCAAGCACTGACCGCAGGGAAGCTGCGGCCCACGTCCACCCCCACACAACAGGACACAGCAGGTTCATGCCGGTGTTTCTCTGCCCCACCTCAGCTGGGAGGGGATTCCCTCTTCTCCCAGCCCCAGTACATCAGCACTGTTGTGGCCTCGGTTTCCCAATCCATCACAATTATTTTTGCCCACAGTTTTCATCAACCACTATTCAGAGGCATTTTTCTGAGGCTGGTTAGTTTGAGTCATAACCAAGGATCTGAACTGAAGATGAAGTTTCTGGCTAGTTTATGTTTTATCCTGAGCTACTTCCCCAGCATTCGTTTCCCTTTCATACCTGCTACAATCAATAATTTTTCATCACTGATCACACTTGGTATATCATTTATTTCCATTGAATAACTGCTCTGGATAAAGCCTGATGGAGTAAATACTGGAGGCAAAGACAGAAAACATCTGGAATATGTTCTTCTCTCCAGCCAATTCATCATTTCAAAATGTGCCCAAACAAGACTAGGTACTGATAATTTTTTCCTTCATTTTTGTTATCATTCTTTATTATAATAAAGTTCTCTTTTTCCCCTCACTGGAACCTCTTCTCTTGTTTTACAGTTTTCCCCACGATGTAGTAACAGCAATGTATTATTGTCATGGCCTGTAGTTCAAGGTCCTTGGCATTTCTTTTTTCAAATGTATTCCTTACAAGGTCCAAAAAAGAAGTTAATAAAAGCATTAAAACCACCTGTGAATGGACATTTAAATGCCACATTTAAATTAATGGTAAGTAATCTACACCTTCCCAAAATCCTGACTGACGTGTAGGTTTGCTTTTTCCCCTTCCAAACTATGGGCTAAGTACTAAAAATAAAGTGAAATAGCACTCAGGTGCTAAACAGATTATGACTCACAGCTGGAGGCAAAGAAATTGCAACTCTCTCCCAATTACACTAATTTAATTGGGTGTCAGAAAAATGCTGGGTTCCCAACAGTAGTAGCCAAGCCATGGTTGTAGATATCTAACAGGCGTGGGAGCCATCTCTATGTTTTGGGATTTTTTAATTTTTGTTTTAAAAGGTTCTTCTAATGCTGGGAGAAATGCCTGCCCAGACATGAGTTCTTCCACATGAAACTAGTGTGTAACAGCAATGTTTCTGTAAGCATTAAAGCAATGCCTTCATGTGAGAGGTGAACTCACGACTATCTGATACTGCTGTTGCTGCTGCTGCTGTTGGCAGAGGCTCTGTTCTAGAAGAGAGGTGGTCGGGATAACCCCAGTTTATCCCCTGCATCCTCCAAGTCTCTGATGCTGAAAGCAACCCCTGGTATGACAAACAATGGCTTTTTGCCAGGGTTTGCCACCTTTGGGCAGAGGTACATTGATGCTTTCTTTTACTGTTTGGAATATGAGAATGACAACATGAAGCAAGGTCCCAGCGCCCAAAGCTGCCGTGCTCGCCCATGCTGGGGAGCTCATGTGCCAATCCCCAGCCCATCCAACAGAGTCTGCAGTGGGTGATGAGTCTTGTCAAAACCCCAAAGGGGCTGTGAGGACCTTTAAACCTGCCCAGCATGGAGGAGCTCTGTGGTGGTGTGGTCAGCACTGGCAGCATGTAACCCTGCTGGCCTGGGGAGCCAGGGAGCAGAGACCTGAAGGCAGGATGCGCCCTCCTGCTGGGTGGAAGAAAAGGGAATTACTTCCTCCCTGGGAATACCCTCCTGAGGCTTTTTCCTTCCCCTTTGGTAAAGATGAAAGAAACACAGTCCACCTCCTGTGCTGAAGAGTTGCCATTCCTCTCCAGCCTTCCTCTGCCTCTCCTTCCAGTCAGCCTCCTGAAAGCAAAGAGGAGTCAATAAGTAAATAGCAAAGGCTGTGGTGAAGGGGACTGTGCTTTTGGAGAGCACCTGGAGCAAGGCTTTTCGAGGGATCAGCCGGGAGCCATGACAGCAGCCCACAAGCAACCACCTGATCCAGCACCCCTCCTTGCTGACCACCTTCCGTCACGAGACATGACCTGGGGAACCCCCACTAATGTCACCAGCCTTCGACTTGAGAGGGCAGTGTGTTTAAGGGATTTCCTCTCAAAATATAATAAGCAAAGGTTTCTCTGGCCACACACACAATGAGTTTGGCACCAGGGGAGTGTGTTTCTCTTTGCTTTTGGTTCCCACAGATCGAGGCTCCTCATCGCCTGCAACAGCATGGCTGTGCCACTGCCTTGTAGCTGCAGTGTCCTTTTAAACAGTCTCCTCTCTGTGATCTGCACATCCAAGGAAAGCCTTGTCTCACCAGTCGAAGTTGCAGCCTTCTGTTGTGACAATTTCCATTGTGCCAGATGCTTCTCCTTCAGCTTGGGATTGGGTTGCAGTGAAAGGGAGCAGCCTGAAACACATTAATTCTTTTAGATTATAAATAGCAGCAATCAAACTTTCTGTATGGCAGTCTAAGGGGAATAAATAGCTTTGGGCCAAATATTTTTAAAACCCCGAAAACAAGAATTACTTAATAAAAATAATACTAATACAAAACCCCTCATGATACAGCTAATGCAGAGATTCCGCTAACAAATGATTTATAAAGGGCCTGTCAATATAGAAGCAGAATTATAGAAATGAAAGCTCGTGGAGACCTACGAATCCATCTCTCCCCGGAGCGGCGGGAGTGGCGGGGCCGGGCGGCGGCGGCCCCGGGCCGGGGGACGGAAGGTGGCAGTGCAGCACAACGAGAGCCGAGTGTGTCTGCCTAGATAAAGTACCGCGCTTATCATTTGTTTGTCATTCCCGAGGTCCAGGCTAACGAGTTTAACCATATAAAGAAAATACCTCTTTGGGTTTTTGGTTTTTTTTTCCCCTGTCTTTCTTTCTTTTTTTTTTTTTTTTAATGCCTAGATCAAGCTAAAATTAAGGGGAAAGTAGGCAAATCATTTAAGAAAACAAGAGTGAGAAATATGAAGAGATGTGGTCTGGTTTACGCACTCACACAAAATCTAAACAAATGAGGAACCTTTCGACGAGGTGAGCAGGAAATCTAAGAATTACAGCGTATTGTCAAGGTCACTTCCATGTCTCTACTCACACAGTATTTTTTCTGAACACCTATTGTAAAAAAAAAAAAAAAATTAAAAATAGGAGTAAAGATTTCCCACAGGCTAAATTCATATTGATATATTCCTTTCAGGTCTGCAGTTATTTTCAAACCTTATTCTATATTTTCCTCCAAATATGTGGTACAGCACCCTTATCTTTACTTTCACAAAGTAGACATTCAGGGTAACGAAGAAAAATACTCTTGACTCCGTTTACTTCCCACTGAGAGCCAATTGAATACATGACCCACCAGAAAGAGAACGATTTTTCATTACTTTTTAACTTCCTAAAACTGAGTAACTCCAGTATTCAAAAAAATCCTTATCCTTTACCAAAAACAGAACAAGTGAAATCCAGCTTTTGCTTTGTGCTTCATTTACAGCATTCAATATTCATAAAAACTGCCTTAAAAAAAAAAATACCTGAGGGACATTAACTTTCTAAACTTAAAGCCCCATATATATATATATATTATAATTATCTTCCCACATTTTCCATAGTTTGATCTATGAGATAACATGAGGATAATAATTTAGGGTCTGATCCCATTAGTCTTTCCTCGGAGAAATACTCTTCTTCAACATGTTTTTTTTCCCGGGCCTGAGGTGTTTTCCAGGCTGACTATTCCAGGAACAGAGTAGTTGGGGTCAGAGTCAGCGTCCCTTGAGCACTGAGCACGGGTCTTGGGGGTGTCTTTGAATCCAGCCGAGCATTACAAGCCAGGTTCTGCACTCCCTGCTCAGATAAGGCTCCATCAGAGACATTTCAGTTTCCTTTAGCACATCCGTGGCCTGAGAAAAGGGAATGGTCTCTGACTTGGGACCACTCCCGTCACTGGGGCAAATGCTGGAGTGAATGCTCCCGGCTTCCCTGACCTGCCTCAGGAGTCTCTGCACTTAATCACCCAGGCGCTGGATCCTAGTTCCTAAAAAAATACACGGCTTAGTATTAAATATACCTCCCCCCCCCCCCCAACATTTAAAAATAAAAAGGGAAAGTATTAAACATAGCTTTTAAGGGAAATTATAAGCTTACATAAAAAATGCTTCACAGAGAGGGGGGGAAAAAGAGAAAGGTCTTAAATGTGAATGTTGCTCCGAAGCTTAGAATAAAAAGCTTCTGCTTTAGTAATTTTACCCTTTTAGTTGAAGATGTTGTTTGTTTTATGCTTTTTTACGCAGTTTTGTGGAAATAAACAGGCTGCAGAAGGGAGGAGAAAGCATCAAGAAATATCATGAGTGTGTACGGTGGAGGGGGGGAAGGGAAGACTGACAATAAAATAGATCCCCCACTAAATGCATATTCTTCTATTTATGTATTTGATAATGAGACAGAAATGCCCCTGGCACTCCGTAAACAACAGCTCCATAACCAGGAGGGAAGGGAAGAATAATGCATAGCTACATTTCAGATCATAAACTATTTCAAGCGCTATTAACATGCCAGCCTTTTCGATTATTGGGGATTTTGATTTTATTTTAAGGTAATGTTTACCACTCTTAAGCAATTTCACTGCCTTACCTATTTGCTGGTTTTGCAGATTTACAGAAGATTGCTCCTTGTGAAGCTCCTCTCCTACCAGAAGTTCCCTAGAAGAAAAGTGATAGTTGGTTTAACTCTAATACACATAAAAAAAAAAATTTAGCTTTGTATCAATAGAGCAATATGTTTATATAAACATATTTTACTCTATAAGGCTAAATTTAGGGGTTATTCACCATGATGAGTTGGCAGCGCAATCCAGAGCTCCCCATAAGTTTCGGAAAAGGAGATAGGAAACGTTCACATTCATAACAAAAATAGGTTTTTTAATTTTCTTTTAAAGATGCTTTTTGCATTTTAAAGTAACATTCCCTCATGATAACAAAAAGTGTTTGTGCGTAATGTTTGCAGCGTCAGATGGTATAACTCTATCGTATGATTTAAAATTAAACAATATAATTACCACTTGGCAACCGATATTTAAAGCTGTAGTAACTATTTCCTCAGACATTATTTAGACTCTTTTTAAAAACATGAACAAAAACTATATTCTTCCTGTACATTCATTTCAAAACCTTGAAGCTGGAGTGTTTCCTTCTTTCATTTTTTTTTTCCAAGACAAACCCAAACTATTTCTGTTTAAGAAAATTGAGTTTGCGTTAGCTTGACAAACAGGCTTTTCTACAGCTGTTCAAGAATCCTGCTGCACTGAGTGGAGGGCTGCAGGAAAAGGTGGAACATATTCTCTTGGATTTTATAACAGTTTCTTCCTAGGTTCTTTCTGTTCACTGGATGTGGAGATGAGAACCGGGGACGACAGCTAACCATTTGGAACGAGCATTTCTTCAGCCATCCAATTCAGGGTGTTTAACAGTTTCTAAAATTAACACTAACAACTATAAAAAAAACACTTACTTGTATTACATGATGCATATAGGCATCTGGTTACTTTGAATGTGGCTCATTACCAAAATTTACCACAGCTTTATCTCGGTTCTCTGTTTATTCCATTAATTAACCAAGTCATCACTGTCTGTTAGTTACAACCAATTTTTCCAGGATTATGGGTATGTTGAATTTTAACATATTTATTTTTATAACACCATCACATCTATGGAAGAAAGATAAGCAGGATATGGAATTTCTCCTTGTAGCTGCGATCCTTTTCTGAAGCTCAGGCTACAGAAAACAAAGGCATTATGTTTCTATGAATCTAGTACAGCCAAACTAGGAATCAGAAAGGTGTTAATTTCAAAATATCTGCATGAATTTTGAAAGTATTTTTCAACTGGATGTGTAGATAAGCTTGTTCTTCTGTTTTCTGGGTTAGTATTATGTTTATTTAAATCATCAGGGTTTTTTTTCTCTCCTTAATAAAAAATAATTTTTCTCATTCATTTCTGTGCAGCTTAATTTTGTTAAAATAAAAGAATACAAATTCTTCACTGTGGGTGAGAGACAGAACTTTTTTCACCCTCCATTTCTGAAGCCATTTTAATCTATAAATCATATCAATAAGCAGAGCAAAAGCCAGCAGAGACAGTCCCCGGCAGCAGCGCTACGACCCTGCCTCCCTCCCCAGCACAGCTCCCCAAGCTAAAACCACATTACACCCAATGCCCATCTCACATGGTAATTTGGGATAGACAAACTGCTAAAAATATCTCATTAGGGGCTGAGAGGGAAACAATTTTTATAAGGGGTACAAAAAAAAGACAATAAAGGGACATTCTTGTAATTCTTCTAGATGCTTGAAGACAGAGACATTTTTGTTTTGTTTTGTTAAGCCTTTCTGCAATGTTCAGAATTTTCCAGCCCCAGCAAATGATTTTATTTCTATTTTATATTTTTACTGCCTCATTGTGCTTATAAATGTTGAATTTCAGGGATTTCATAAAAATAAAATTATCAGCCAGAGACATCAGCACTGTAGAAGTTTTGCAAATAGTGGATTATAATCTTCTGATGCAGACAATAAAATCAGGCAACTTAAATTATGTTAAACAATGTCACTTGCATGCTAACTTACCTAATGGGAAAGACTTAGTGCACTGACACTCAGCTCAAGAAACTTCTCATGGTAACTGCAGTAAGGAATAACCACCACTGAGTAATTTATATAACTGATATCTCTTCTCCCTACTAATAGTTAGCACATGTATGCCAAGCTGGTACGAAGCATTGTTAGCTTGTAAAACACCGTGTCGCTATCAGCTTTTCAGTGAGTGTGTGAATCATAAGGCTGTGTTAGCATGAATGCATTTAATTGTGTGAAGTGGGTATTTCCCAGCGTTTGCTTAAACCTTCAAAAAACAACCTTTTGCTTGTCAGTTGTTGCTCAAGATTGTGCTAGGGAACAAACAGCGAGCAGGGACAGAGGAGAGGAGCATTGCAGGGAAAGGGTCTGGGGGTGGGTTCAATGGTAAAATTCAAGAAAAATGCAGATGGAGTTTTCTTTTGGATTAACTTCTCATTCCCCAAAGTGCTCTACTCATTTTCTGTTTCTGATCTGAGGCCAGAGGCCAGTGAAGCCTTTGAGCCATGGGTGGGAAGAAGGTGTTCCTCCTGGTCAACCAACACAACATTGCAGCCTGGCCGGGTTGTGAAGCCAGAGTACTCTGCTGGAGCCAAAGGAGATGGACTTCTGTGTCAACAGGCCCCACTGGGTCACTACATGGTGTCCATGGCACCCAGCCCTACAAGGTGGGCACCTACAAGCAGCTTTGCTCCTGGGACTTTCGTAGCTCACACAGCATTCAGGACCCTTCGCTCCTCTTCTCATCCCCGGAGCTATGACAAGGACAACACACAGTTCCCATGTCACTCCCAGCAGGACTTGTCCCTCCACAGGAATGCTGTGCTGATGGGTCAGGACACAGCAAAGCCCATGCCAGACCCAGAGCACATCCTTCCTGCCCTTGATCCAGGAGAGAGAGGGAAAGGGGACGGCTGCATGTTGAGCCGGGAAGAGAAACCTGGGCTCCTGCAGCCACTGTCTCGCATGCGTCAAGTGAGGGAAGCTTTCCCCCTTTTCATTACATGGGTTTCTTAATAAAAACTGAAAGAGCTTTTTTTTCAGAAAATGAACCCCAGGGGCCCAATCAGTGAAATACATTAACCTTTCAACTGTCAGCCCCCCTCCCTTGAAATTAAGCAATACCAGCCCTTGAAACAGCTAAATTACCTTCTTATTTTTTAATTGTGTAATGATGGTCCAACAAAAAAGGAGCAACTCAGGACTAGTAAATATTCAATGAAGAAATTTATTGTAGTTCTTATAAAGGGAATACCCACAGCTTTCTTCACATGGACTTAAATCAGGCAGAAACTGGAGCGATAGGCATAAAATGAAATAACGGATGAACTATTTCTAGTGGGATTTACATCACCATTTGGTCTAATTATTCCTGATATTTCACCCATCATATTAGAAGCTTCTTCAGGGAAAGAAATAACAGTTTGTCTCCTTGAGAACAAAGAACAAAGTGTCTCTTTGCTCTCAAGAAACTCAGCTATCATCATGAAGAGAAAGAATCTGTCCATTATCAAGAAATCCCACTAGAAATCTTGAATATCTTACCAAATAACTCCTGAGCACACTAAAAATACCAGCAAATGAAAGAAGTGGAAACTATGGGACCTTGGAAAATAAATAAATAAATAAAGGAGGCATCACAGATGCTCCACAATTCACTCAGTTTTTTTCTCGCAGAATGATATTAATCAAAAAACCAAACTGTGCCTGGCATGTAAAGTCAATCTAAGCAAGATAGCCACCGCTCCTTTTTATTCCTTGTTCAGCAAGGCACACTTTCAGCTCTATCTGTGGTCCTGGATTAAGTAGTGGGAATGCATTTGCATACATTTGCACGGTGAGTAATTCACCATGAGTGATTATGTACGGGACCCACTTCCAGAACATATGAACTTTTTGAGACTGGATTTCATGAGAACTGGATGCTAAACCTTAGGAGGAATTTAACAGAGATCCAGGACCATCCACAGCTTTCCAGAATGTAATTTCTTGGGGCATACGTAAGAGCTCTTTGTTCTGGATCTTGTACTGCAGTATCTAGCAAAAAGCATTTTAAATGAGCACAGGAAGCCATGGGGTTCAGGTGCACTAATTTGACAGCTTCCTAAACAGGATCTTGCTGGGTCAACTTGTGAACTGGGAATATCCCCAGGTCTGAGGGAAAGAGCAAGCGTCCTGCCGTGATCCTGCACCTCTATAGGCAGTTGCACTTTGAAAAATGAAAGAAAATAAAAACTCAGCATGCAGAGATAAGAGGGCTGAAAATATCGGCTTTGGGAAGAAAATATTTTACCTTTTTTCCTAAAATAAAGGAACTTCTCCAAGTCTTTCCAAAGGTCTTTTCCAGTCCCTAAACACAGACATACGCTGTTCAGTCACTGCCAAAGGGGATATTGAATGTATTTGACCTTGCATGTAGATGTTTTTTAAATACGTTCAGCTTTATTGCTTGTGAAGATCATTGGTCCTTGAAAGCAGAGTTCTGAAGTTTAGCAGCAGTGGCACGATTTATACTGGTACATGGTGCCGAACATCTGGGAAACTCCATCAGTTAATCAGGGGTGAAGTACGCAACAGCAGATCTCTGGTTCAGTGTGTGGGAGTGGGGTTCTGCCCCAGTAAGGGGTTTCATGGCAACATACTGTTATGTTATGTCATGTTATGAAGAATTTAATACTCCCTCAGATAGTTTGTGCGGTTCCTGTTGAAATCGGTAACAAATCTGCTCTGATCCGTGAGAGAAAATAGCATGGAGTTTGGATGTGGACTTTCTGTGGTTACTGTGGTCCTATAAAGCATCTGTAAAGGATTGAGTATCTCAAGGAACTATCTGCCTTTGCCTTCTATTGAAAAGAATTTCAAGTGGGATGCATGCCCTGAGTTGTGATGTTAGTGAAAACTGAGCATAGTCCCAGATTACAAAATCAGGCCAGAATGATGAAAACATTTGTATATGTGCTACTCTTTTATTTTCTTTGGCATGCTCTAGGTAACCTCTGACCTTTTCTTTCCCCGTCTAAAGCTTGTCTTTGTTTGAATGGAAACAGAATGTGAAAATGATGACAAAGACATTTTTGAAACAAATACAATAGCAAAAAAACAAAGGCAAATGAACTTTCACTGAAATCTAGTACCCTATTCAACTCTTATAAGGATATGAAAAGAGCGAGTTTCGGGATTATGAGAGTATTTTATACAATAAAAGTGATAGGCTGAGAAATACTACTGCACTTGCATGGGGGTAAAGCAGCCATGCCAGTCTGTGGTGGGCACACACGGGCCCACTGCCTGTTTTGCTCAAGTGGCAATGGATCACCACCAGACTAAGCTGTGTCTCTGGGAAGTGGTGTTATTGCCACCAAGAAACTCATATTGGAGTGTGACTGTGAATTATCAGCAGGCCAAAGGAGCTGCCACATTAAGAACACTACTATGATTTAACCCAGCCAGCAACTCAGCCCCATGCAGCCGCTCACTCACTCCCCTCTGAGTGGGATGGGGCAAAGAATCAGAAAAGTGAGAAAACTTGTGTATTGAGATAAAGACAGTTTCATAGAGAAAGCAAAAGCCACACACACAAGCAAAGCAAAACAAGGAATTTGTTTACTGTTTCCCATGGCCAGGCATTCAGCCATCCTCAGGAAAGCCGGGCTCCATCACGGTTACTTGGAAAGACAAATACTGTCCCTCCTAACATCTCACCTTCCTTCTTCTCCCCCTCGCTTTACATACAGAGCATGACACCATATGGTCTGGAATATGCCTGTGGTCACTTGGGGTCAGCTGTCTCAGATGTGTCTCCACCAGCTTGTTGTGCACCTCCAGCCTCCTCGCTAGTGGGGTGAGGAGCAAAAAAGGCCTTGGATCTGTGTAGGCACTGCTTAGCAGTAACAAAAACATCTGTTATCAACAGTTTCCACAACAAATCCAAGGTGCAGCCCCATGCCAGCTACTATGAAGAAAATTAACACTACCTCAGTTAAACCCATTGTTTCCTGGGATCTCTCTAAAGCTCAACCTGCCATACACACATCAAGAAGTATAGAAACAAAATTCATTCCAATTCAGTTAAGACAGCTTTAGAAGGATCGATGAAGTGATCACAACTGGTTTGAGGTAACAACACCATCCTATGAGAAGCAAGAGACTGGTGGCATTTTCCTGAGGGAAATGCATGGAGGAGCACTGTCTGCAGTGTTGGGTATCGGAGAGCCATGGGATTTCCTCTACTGGGTGCACTGCTCCACTAGCAGTCACAGTTCACCAGCTGTCAAGTACAAACTCAACACTTGCAGGCATGAAAACTCTTATCATCATCACTGTGATGAATCCGCCCCTTTCCACACAAGGAAATATGATGTCATGATTCTTCAGTTCATAGTTTCTGCTCCAAAGCCAGCTTCTTCTGGTGCTATCTCGACACTCTCTCTCAACTTGCCTTGTACCAGTCTACCTCTTTTTAAAAGAATGGACCCAATACCTTTCCTTTCTCATTCCTCTTCTAGAAAGATTCCCCTGCCTCAAAGTGTTTTTGAAAAACACTTGGATCAACAGGATCCTTCCAGCTCATACCTTTCTCTTAAGCATAAAATGTGTTTAGTCAGACATATTATTAAGGTATTAGTAACTTCCTTGCTGGGTGATACAGCTTCTTGCAGGCAAGACACAGGGTATCTTAAGGTCCCTGTCAGCTGATGCCTGGTGGGTTTCTGCCCTTGGTGAATATGATCATAGCTCATTGATGAGTGTCTGAATCACCATCAATTTGAACAGCCTTGGTGTTCTGTTTCAAAAGCCTTAGGTGCTAGCTGAGCCTGTCTGTAGTTAATACTCCAGCATCAAGGGGTCAGAATCAACTCATCTAGTTATTCTGATATGGGTTTTTTCCATGGGATAGGTTGCTGGGTAAGTCTTGCTTCTCTCATATTTAACTCATTTAAGAGATTTTACTTTCTTGCTTGCAGAATCTATTAGAAAAAAAAACAGGGGATGATATTCCACAGACCAATGTAGACTACTGCCGAACTTCTATCCCCAAATACATTCATTGTTGCTCTCAAAAAGATTTTGTACAGGAAGAATACAGTGTCTTTTAAATGCTTTTTTGAAAATTGAACTACTGTACAACATTATTAGTAAGAACTCTTAATTATGTTGGTGAAGAGAGTTCACATATGCATATTCGTATCAGCACTGACTCTCATTTCCTCTGTTTTAAAAAATACAGTATTTAAGAGTGAATAAGGAATCTACTTCTATAGTTGTATATTTGGAATTCAACATAAACTTAAAAAATCTATCCCAAATTCCAGATGCTCTGGTAAATTTTAAAAATACACTCTGTTTTAAAACAAAAACTCTGCAGTGTTCAACATCAAAAAAAGTGGAACTAAATAGCCAGTCTCTTGGACCCCAATTACTTTTCATGAACCACAGATAGTCATGTTCAAAGGCATTAGATGTGGAGGAGTGTTTTTCAAACTAGATAACTGTCGTACTCAGAATGAGCAGCAACAAATTTTGCTCCAAAATTGTTGACAGTCAGTAAGTT
The DNA here is from genome assembly GCA_013396775.1 of Cephalopterus ornatus. Classification (NCBI taxonomy): domain Eukaryota; kingdom Metazoa; phylum Chordata; class Aves; order Passeriformes; family Cotingidae; genus Cephalopterus; species Cephalopterus ornatus. The sequence goes on from VZRE01002354.1 coordinate 317,490, forward strand.
AGGGCATGTGTGAACCAAGTCTTCAGGAAACAAAAGAGTAAAACATTACTCTAAGTATGTTAGCTCCAGCCAAGAAAGGGAGGTGCAGATGCAGACTGATCCATTTAAGTAACATGTTTCTGTTTCTTAGATTTAAAATCCAGGGAAGCTTGGTAAAAGCTGAAAGATTTCCTTCAGTAGGAAGTTTGTTGCTTTCTAGACAGGATGAAAGAATCTGGGATTCAAATCAACAGTGCTAAGAGTTCCCTGTGCTTCAGGAACTAGGAATTTTCTTTTAGCATCCTGAAAACTAAGTACAAAGGTTGAAGGTGTTTAATATAGATGCAAAAATATAGGCTGAATTTCCAGGAAAACTGGCTACTGTGGAAAGCTGAGAACTTTGGGTAATTTTCCATCATGAATCACAGACAGCCCTGAGATCTTCCTGTAGTTGGGTGAGCTTGTCTAGTCACAGCATAGACCAAACAGCCACATGAGACAGCATCCTTTCTATACTGCCCTGCAATCTGACAGTGCCATGCCTGGAAGCACAGCTGGTGTGATGCTCCAATGGTTACAGCAGCAATTCCCCATTGCTGCCTTACTCATGGTGGTAAAACAGTAAGTCATAAGAACTGAACTGTGTAAGAATTCACATCTCCATTGTTTTAGCATTTCCTGCCTGAATTATGTCATTTTCGGATGAAACATGGCAATGCATTAACAGTCTACCACTTTCTAGGAAAAGAATAACTCACCATATTATTGAAAGCAGAGGAACACTTTACTTCAGCAAAACGTAATACCCTAAGTATGACTTTGGTCACTACATCTTCAGTTTTGCAGAAAGTGGCAAAAACACCTTAAATATTTAAATTGTAATGTTTTCAAAGTCCTGTATGTTAATCTACATCTCCTCCCATTAGTGGGAATGGTAACAAAACAGAAGCCAGCAGTACGCGCTGCTGAAACTCCCAGGTGAAACCATAGGATTTTGGTTTTGTGCGTCAATCAAAGGTTGCCTCCAGCACAAATTCCTCCAGCTCTAAGAAGACAGTCACACAGTATTGAAGCAGAGGGAATATACCCCTTCTGAATTACCACACTTGCTTACTGGAAACTCAACAGGATGTGACTTTAACCAAGATACATACAAAGGACTGGGAAGGAAAATGACCATATTCATAAGGTAATCACAATATATTTTGCATAGAAATATCATGCTTAGGTAGGATGGAGAAGCAGGGTAAGTACAGCTCCTGAATGGATACTTCAATAACAAGTATTCTGTGAAGTGAGACATAGCCTGGCAAGAGAGATGAGAATCAGACTTTAAAATCTTGAGATGTTGTGGGCAATTTTACTGGTTTGATTCAGCCTTTCTTCTGGCCTTTAAAATACTTCTGAGTGGTTAGCCAGAGAACTGGCAACAGCTCCTCAGGCCGAGCAAACAAGGAAAAACAGTATAACTAAGAAATACCTGTTATTTTTTAGAATGCCATGCTTAAGTACTGTTGTACCATGAGCTCAAAATACAGCTGCTTCTGAAACACAGAGAACTGAAACAGTGCCAGATGCACAGGTACCTTTTTTAGAAGTACCACTACAATAAACATTTCCCTTTAGAAGAGGGAAGACAGAGGACGTTTATATTCAAATATGGCTGTCAACACACAGATGAGTGGAAATTATTTTAAGCTGCATGGGTACTCATGGTTACAATGCAAGAAGATTAAGCCACAAACTTTCCCTTTCTTTGACTGCTGCTGGCAAAGGGCACATTGAAATATGGTACTGCATTTGCCATCTTTGAAGGGTTTTTACTTGCTAGTGTCTCAATCAAACAGATTTGAGAGGTGACCCTCCTCAAAGGGCTGCAAACTTCCTAGTACCACAGTCTCAAGGAATAACTGCTTCTCTTTATATACAGGAGTCACGGGGCCCCCTGCAATCCCCTACAGCGGTATCCAGGCAAGCTGTGACTGGTCCCTCATTTTCATAGTTAATGATTTCTGGGGAGGAAGAAGCAGTGAGGACTTTGAAGGAGAGTTCCTAATGGCTGGGCTTTCCCCACTCAGAACAGAGCAGTGAGCCTGGGAGTGTGTTTACTTTGAAAATAGTTATTTTAGAGGGAAGGGGGTAGGAGGAAGAGTGTTTCCACTGACAGTGCTCCGTAGCACATATCCCACTCAGAGATCTGTAATGACAAGGTCCTGCAGGTTTTCCCAATTTCAGGTACTCAGACATCCAGTTCCACCACTGTATTGCTGCAGGCTGTGGCAGAGGGACACCCTGCAAATGATGCAAACCTGTGTGTAATTTTGGAACACTTCCTAGTATTTTATGTGTCTGCAGCTACTTGTGCACTTAAGTGTCATACAATAAATACCTAGAAAAGTTCATGGAAGGAGTGATCAATCGAATCCCATCTGAGTTGTCTCTTGGTCTCTCTGTTTCCCTGGTTCCTTTGTTAATGCTTGTTGCATTTGTATACAGACAACTCAGAAACTTTCCTAGGTGACCTTTGAATCTCTGCCTTTCTTCCTTTGTTCCATTTCCTGAGTTTTTCACTTAATGTTCTCTCAGCACATTTTTCTTTTTCTGTGGATCTTGCGTTGTCTGTATCATCACTAAAAATTTTTCCTCTGTTGTTCAAGTATTTACTTCAGCAACCTCTTCCTCTCTCGTGGTCTCTGTCCCTGCTAAACAGTAATCCTGGCCTCACCCTTCAGCCCATTTCTTTAAATGTTTCAGCTTCTCAATGGGGCTGTTTTGGGTTTTATTTCTGTTCAAATTAATCCCATCCTACCTCTTACTGACATGTTCCAAAATAAGCCCTAGATGTCCAACAAAAGTAAAAACCTCCTATGTTAGGTCCTGCTCCAAACGTGATGAAGTCAATGGAAAGACTCCATCAGTGTCCACAGACTGGGTTCGACTTACTCAACCTTCTTATTCCTTCTTGTGCACATGTCCACTGTTGCTATTTATAAACCCTGGACTTCACATTGCAAAATATTTGGGACTCTGTTCTCACAACCTTGGAGAATTAATGAAAGAAAAAAAGGGAGGGGAATTTTTTAGGATCAAAATTAAAATCTGAACTAAAAATAGAATGGGATTGTTAACCAAGAATTTAACTTTGCATGTAAGTGGTTTTGTCCTGAGAAACAGACTAGGTTTGGAAGGCTTCTGCCACTGGGTACCTTCTCCTCCAAATTTAATGGAATTATTCATTTACATTTAACTTACCTAGCAAATTTGGAAGCATCCCTAGTGACTTCTGAAAGGGGTACAATTTCTGCAGAGGCTGAGCACTCCTAACATATGCTGAATATCTTGATGCCCTGAACTAAAAGGACCCAAATCGCTAAGTGGTTTTGAATCTTTACACCAATACATTTTGGTTTTTAGCTCAAAATTAGTGGAAAATATTCGCATGATTGAAGTTTCCAAAACAGCTTCATAAACAGTTGAGAAAGTCAAAAAAATTCATTCTTGGGTGACAAAGTCACTTGACACCTCATTGCAGTTCTGGTTGATCGTTGGAGAGGCTTTGATTCACATTAATCGTTTTGGTCTTTGTAGAAAGTAAAACTCCGAAATTGATGAAACACAGAAGTTAGAGAACATGAAGCTCTCCTAAGATATCCCAGAGAAAACTTATGCCTGCTAACTGCCCAATAGAGGCAGTGAGTTTTCTCATAGTAGTAGTGAAACATTCCTAATATCAAAAGAGAAAAAGAATGTGGCATCTGAGTTACAGTGGAAATTTTACTTGCAAAGCAGAAGTCTAAGGAGTCAAAGGAAATGTCTTATTCTTGCAGTGTGGCCTCTCTGCCACCATCTATGCCGTTAACTACTTTGTTAGTGACACCTGTATTATTATGTGATAAGAACTGAATCCTTCAACTTTAACGAAGGCCCTGGAATAAATTCCCATTTGGAGAGAAGAGGTGTTTCAGCATATGGTATCTTAACCTCCTCAAGCGCTTAGGTAGAGAGCTTTCTATATTTTGTTCGTCTAAAGTGTAGAACTAAATAACAAAAAAGGGGTTTGTATTTCTTGACAAAGACCAAATTCCTCCTTTTATAACAGTCTGAGCACATTTCAGTTTCTGATTCCAGCTAAAGTGGAAGCTGAATCAAGTCTATGTGGCTATATTGATTTTAAGGTTTGATTAGCAAGGTACTTCAACCTGGGTTTAGTTTTATGTCTGTGAACAGTCACTGAACTCCACAGGAAAACTCATGTCCACAGTCTGATGTGTATCCCTGAGCATTTTTTAAAGGCGAAGTAAAGGGCAAACACCTGAACCAATTCTGAAGCACAGGCTCAGACACAGTGGGCAGTATTGCTGTTACACGCTAAACAACATAAGAACGGGTCATCCATTGGAAGAAATGCGAACAGGTTCACTGAAGTCAAAGTACCAGTTTTATGAGATTTACACACCTGTCCTGTCCTTATCACAAGGTTACTAAGAGTAGCTGGACAAAAAATGCAAAAAAGATTTTCATCCTGCAAAATCTGTTGGTACTTTTCTCATTCTTAAAGCTTGATTTGGGAGAAAAATGTTAACTGTCCAAAAGCCCTGTTTTGTCATATGTCTTTTTTTTTTTTTGAGGGTTAGAAAGATAACCTCCAAAGGTTCCTTCCAACCTCAATCATTCTATTTTCTTCCTCTTACCACTTTCATAACTTTTAAAAGAGGTTTCTTTGTCAGGTACACAACTTTAAAGAAATACAAAGGAAAATGGGAGATGATGGGGAAACTATAACCATTACCATAGAAATGATAGTATAAATCTGTACTGGTTGGTAGTAAGCAAGAAAAGAAAACAGAAGACAAGTGGTGAAAATCAAAATATGAGGTGTTTGAAATGTTCTGACTCTCAAAAACCAAAAGCAACATTATTTCTGTCACCATTCACTTGAGACTGTTTTGGGGAAAAAAATAAAAATAAAAGACTAGAAATATTAAAAACCTGATCTTAAAAAGTGTTTTCATAAAGAACCCAGTTTTTGTCAAGAAAATTGTAAAATATTCTCTGACATATCTAATGTCAGTATCTGCATTTTCTCTCGTTTTTCTAGTCAGGATCAGAAACAAAACCAAACAAAACAGAACAAATGTTAAAATCTGTAATCTTTCTGACAACCTCTGACAGCTTGAAAGAGAAATGTGATAACCCTCTCACTACTGAACACCTCATTTTGGTAAGGAAGCTCAAAACTGAGCTTGAAGATCCTCACCTTACGAACTTAGTTCAGCATCATCCCCACAGAACGATGGCTATCGAAATCACACTTAGCGACCAGCTAACAAAATGTGCAGACAACCAAGCCAATAACAGGGAAAGGAAGGAGCTTGGAAAAGGGAGTAGAAGAATGGGGTATATTTTGCTGCATCTCTCTCTCTCCGCCTCTTTGTCTGCTTCGTCCCTTAAGGCTCAGCTACGTGGGCCGTATTGTGTGAACTCATCTTTGATATCAGTGGGGACATCTACTTAAAAATTGATGTCATGATATGGCCCCAGGTATTTAAATTAACGAGATGTTAAATACTCTGTAGTTTTATCTGTAATTAGATGACATCGATGTAACTTGATCTCAAGAGTGATTTGTAACATTCCAGATTGTCCACTTAAGGCTTGGGGCCTGATCCACTCTCTGCTCGTATCTATATGAGTAGTTCCTTTGTCACTTTTGGAAGCAAGCTCCCTGGATCACTCACACACAGCTCTCATTTATTTTTGTATCTGTTTATCAATGTCTGTATGCAGATGTGCGATCTCTCCACTATCTTAAGATATTTGGGTTTTACATCAGTAAATGTCCTTGTTTTGGGGGGTAATTTCAATTAATTTTTAACTGCTTTTTTCTCTGTAGCTATATTTTTCCTTTTCATTCCTAGCTAATTGTCAGTTTTTGTTCAATATTTACAAGTTTTGCATTGAGTGGGATTTCTTATGCTAATCCTCTTCATCTAATATGCTCAGTAAAGATGGTAGAAAAAAGTTGGGAGTTTTTTAGAAAAAAAAAAAAATTCTTTAATATCCCAAGCCCTTTCTGGCAATTTTTTACTCCAAAGCATCCATTGTTATCTTGCTTCTGCCCAACAGAAGACATTTTCAGTCTCAGTACATACCCACATGACTGCAGTATTTAAAGACATCCTGGTCAGTGCTGCCTGTGCCTAACAGCATCCTTGGCAGTGCTTCAAGGGTTGCAGTTCCAGAAGAATCCATGGCACAGTCAAACAAAGTCAGAGTTGGAGCCAAGCATGGGAACCCTCTTTGAAACTTCTCCCCTGTATGAACTAGATCCTCTGGGGGAGATAGCAAGGCAAAAAGTCAGTTAGTGCTGTTCTCATCACCCCATTCTGAATTTTTCCACATTTGTGTCAGGCTGCTACCACCCATCCCTTGGCATTGAGAGCAGACCTTATGGGGCTGGGGGCTGAGAGTTCCCTGGCTGGGTGTAAAGGCCCTTCAGAGCACATGAAAAGCACATAAAAATTTTAGTATTAAGGAGCTTCAAATTCTGTGAACACTATAAGTAGATAAAAGCCAACTAGGAGGGAGAGAGAAACGAAAGGCAGGAATGTGACTGGTGTGCTGGTGTACCCAGGGCATTGCTACGATTTCTCCCTCTGGGAACTTCATCACACATAGCTCAGCTCCACTTAAACATCCTGAATGAAGGACTTTCCGCAGCTTCTTTGATGAGGCTGTTCCAGAGCTCACCGTTCTTCCACAACCAAACCCAGAAGCTCCTGAGATTTCACTTGTGTCTCCTTTCTGCTCCCTATTGCTCCGTTTCTCCGCAGCAGAGTCTCTTGGGCTTGCTGGAAAGGACTCCCCTTCCTCTAGTGCACAGTGCTGCTGCGTGGGGAGCAGGGCTGCCCCTTCACTTGCTCTGTCTATACATATTTCAGTCTTTTAATCTTTCTCCTCAAGCAGCCCCTTCATCGTGCTCCCAGCCATCCCTGACTCCTCCAATTTGCCTGCAGTAATGAGGTGCCCAGTGCCAAGCACGGTCCTCCAGGTCCAGCCTACATGTGCTCCACACAGGGGGGACCACTGTCTTGCTGACACATCCTGTCTTTTCTGTTCCTTTTTTTTTTCCCCTTCAGTGATCATCATTCAAAATTAAAATAACATGGAAAGGCAAAGAAGCCAAAATCAAAATCTGATGCATAATTAGATACAGCATGAGACAACAAACACGTCTTTGCTATCTGCCTCTGTATTGTAAACAATGATTACTTTACATGTTCAATGTGCCATGAAAGAAGAAAGAGCCTCTTGTGATGTTTTGTGAGAGCTTTGACTACATTTGCCCACTTTTCAAACAACAAAAAAATAAACTCACACTAACAAGGTGTATGTTTTCAGTCCTAAAATATGGGGTCACTCTCTGTTAAGGGGTCCATTCAATGATGAAATGAGATCAAAATGGTTAAGGCCACTGAAAGAAAGCAAGAAGGATTTGTCTGAAGTTCTGGTATACTGGCTATTATTTCAACCAAATAAGGATGCCTGGCTTTATTCTTCATGCTCCCTTGCCCCTTTTGAAAAACTGAAAAGGGAAAGGAAATGGCTAAGTTGTATCATGTATTACCTTGATGAGTGCTTATAACTCTTGATTCAGAGTTAATCATTAACCCAGCTTTTTGTGGTGATTGTTCTAGCTATGAAGTTCCGACATGAAATTTTTGCAGCACATCATCATGAAAAAGAAAAAGCCAAATGCAAAAATCAAATAAAGTGATTAGAGAGAGTGGATGTGCATGTGTGTATAGAATTATATATCCCACTGGTTTTGTTTTAATACACACATGAATATTTGTATATTTATGTCAAAACTGCTGACCCTTAAATTAAAAGTGCTTTCTTGCTCAAAACCAGATTGTTTTGATCTATTATTTTTTAATGTATTTTATTCATTTATTCTGTCCAACCTCCGATATTCCTACTTACTCTCAGCAGTACTCTCAAACTGGGCAAAATACTGTTCTCTTAATCTCTTATGTATTTAAAAAAAATATTTTTTGCTCATTTTGACAAACAATGAAAAGCCTGAAAACTTCTGTAAAGCAAAAAAATTATATCACTTCAGGGCTGCAGAAACCTGTTTGTGTTTTGATCATTCTGAGACATTTCATTTTAGTACTGGGATTGTTATTTTTGTATGCTAATTAACGTACATTTCAAACAATCTTGTTTTGAACTGAAAATCTGGAATTTTTTTGTTTTGAAACTTATGTTCCAACAATTAAAAAACCCTATTTAATTAAAAATGCAAAAACATAAACATTTTCCGCAGAAAGCCTTGATGCCAAGAAATCAGCATTTTCTGATGAAAGACTTGTTTTGTGGGTTTTATTTTTTTTAGAAAAAGCCATGAATATCTCTAGCAATAAAAATATGATTTGGAAAAGGGGTGATCTTTAGCTATTCCTGATGTAACATAACTTAATCTGTCATCCGCTAAAACACAACAAGATTTTATGCGAGACAAAAATATGATTAAATGCTAGAGTATTACAATCTGATCCTTGGAGTGCAATAAAAGCTACACTTGAAAAATCCACTTTATATAAATGTAAGGGTGTGAGTGGGTGCACGTGTGTGTCTGTCTCCATGCACCTCATATATATATAATCTCTCAATCCGTCCATCCAGCCAGCCATCCATCCATCCACCCATTCATCCACTCACACATGATCTTTACTTGAGCACAAATAGTTCAACTTCCTTTTGGAAGGATTTGCTCATCGTATTTGTTTAAGGGAATAATGAACTGTTGTTGACTTGTTTGTACTCCATCCATGCACACAGCTATTAATTTATTAATTAATCCTCCTGAAAAGTCACACCTCTTCTTTCTAGATTAGTTGTCCTCATTTTCTATTATTTAACATCAATCCCACTAAACCATCACATCTTGTTTTACTAACGCAGATCCTGAATCAAACATCTATTTCTTAAGGGTTTTCCAGCAAGTATATTTCATCTGTGCGCTAAACTCTTGTGGTTAGATTTAGGTCTTGAATGATTATTATTCAGAAACAGCAAACTATTCAGCTTGAAACAAGAGCATGACTTTTTTTAGGTTTATTAAAATTGCATTAAGAGGTTTGGATTTTTTCTAAACCCAGTACTTAGAATGGCTGGAATTGTAATGCTTTTATATAAACTGTATTTCTGCAACCATTGGCCAGGGTAATAAATAATTTATTCACAATTTCTTTAAATATTATTTTGTTTGGTTTAAGCCCAAGGTTAGGCATATATATATTTTAAAGCACTGGCTTCCCCTGCCTTTTTATATATACATACACAAAATACTTAAAAGGTCATTATGGTAAAGATAGATGAAAAAAGTCTTGACTTTTCATCTCTGCCAGCTCATACATTGTGGCCACTCTGGTAGCTACAAAAATTTATTTTGTGCTATAGGTTTTTCATAAGAAATTAAAAACTGATAGCTTAGCTGATCATTCTTCTTATTTTGTGCATCTCCTTTCCCAAAATAAACAAATTGATTCAAACAAACACAGCAGTGGGCTGGGTACAACATACCCACTGTGAATAAAACACACCGAGACATTGTGATAGCTCATGTTTGTTTATTTCTGTTAATTGTGAGAGAAGCCACGCACAGGGGACCAGGCAGATGGTGGCATGGGAGTCAGCCTTGGGTTGCCACCTCCCTGGCGATGCTCTCTGGCACCTGCATATCCATCCTCACTGTTTCTCGTGCTCCCCCAGGCAGGGCCAGCACTGTCCAGCTGTGGAGGCAGCAGGCACAGCCATTGCAAGAGCATTTTCTGCAAGAATACTATAGCTTCTTCAAAAAAACCCCCCAGATTTCCTCAGACGCTAATCCTGCCCCTGGACTGTGGGCTTTCTTCCTTGCACGAACATGAGGATGCACACGCACACACACACACATGCACTTGCCACCCTCTCTAACCCCTCGACAGTCCCTGCATCCTTTCAACTACCTCTGCTATCCTCTGCCCCCATCTGAATAGCACAGTCGATTAAGAGGAATTGGTGGATCAAGGCAAAATGCCCAGCAGCTATAATTTTCCCATCCCACCCCAGGCAAAATTTTTCCTATGTGAATGAAGCTGGGAAAAAGGGAGGGGAAAAAAAAAAAAGATTTTGACAATAGCCCCCAAAGATAACTCGAAGAAGCTGGTACATCCATTTGATTAAACCTCACAGACAGCACCAGCTCCAGGGTTTTCCTAGATCTGAATCCCTTAGCACTTCCCATCGGATTTAAAGCCCTCATCCCTCAACATCTCTTTGCACTGAAGGTAACAGCAGTGAGAAAAAGAAACAACCAGGCCATTCCTTGAAACAGTTTCTAATCCCTCTTGCTTCTTTCTGCCTCTGCCTGAGAAGATGCCTTTTCCCAGTGAGACCTTGAGGTTCAGCTTGGCCCCAGCCAGAGGAGACAGGTTTCTGGGGTGAGCAAGAGGACCACGGCTGCCCCCAGCTTTTCCGCGGCCCCGTCAGCAGCCCCACTCCCGCTGTGCCAAGTGGCACTCTCCCGCTGCTTTCACATGTCACAAACAATTGCTCTCATTGCTCATCATATTGAAGTTGTCAGGGCTCTCTGATGCCGATAATTTGTGTGAGTTGATCATACTTTGGTAAATCAAGAGGTCACGACCCCTGACCCATCAGCCTGGTGTCTGGCGGAGAGCCACCTACAAATCTTATGGTGGGGACAACAGAGAGACTGTGAACTGCTCAAGTGCTCATGTCTATGAGCTGCCACCAGAGAAGAAAGTCCCCTCTGGCCTACGCCACTGGAGATGTGCTTTACTGTGAGCACAACCCCCTCTGCAAATCCATCTTAATTTCCTCACGTCTGTTTGGATATGCGCGTGTGCGTGTCCATGTGAGCAATTTTTTTAGTTTTTCTTTTCACTGCAGTCACTTGTAATGAAGTTTAGCTTCCTCCATTTGTTTTAAATAGAGGATCCCAGCATGGGAGATAAGAGGAACACTACTGAGGTCCTACTCCAGCACCAATGAATTGCTCTCACCCTAGATGCATGCAATGGTTAAGCTTCCATGGCAGCTTTATGAGCTTCTTTTATAAAACTTTATTGATTCACATGTTCTCAAGTGGTGGCTCTGACTCTTTCTTTTCACTTAGGTACAGTATGCATGTTCAAGATGCCTTTGGTTCTTTGCTTCCCTATTTTTTTAATGTATAGGATTCCTGACCGATGCCTTGAAGTACAGACTGTGCAAGGGAGGGTAACACAGGCATCTTTCATTACCCGTGGTCTTCAATAACTCAGCAGCTAAACAAGCCAGAGGAGAAGAGAGACCTATGAACTCCAGCAAGAAGAATACTGCGCAGATCAGCTGGAGGGAAGTCAGGAATGAAGTGGGTTCAACTTCGAAACTGCAAAGTTGTTGAAAGTTGCATGCCCTGCAGAAAAGACACAGAATTCTGTAGCAAATGGAAGTTGCAGGCACAAACCATCACTTCTTGTAGGAAAAGGCGAGGAGAGTTTCTTTTTTTAGCAGATAGCCCAAACATTGTCTTTGGCTGATGTTTCTTGAGCATATGCACCCAGAGCTAATTCCTCTGCTTTCATGAGTGGTGTGGGTATGGTAGAAAGGGGTTGGATGGTGTGAATTTGTAATTCCAATTACAAAGGCAACAGCTGGCTCTCCCTTCTTTGATTGCCAGGTGTTCATCTGATGCCACATGTTCATTTCTAGGCCTTTTATAAATATGCTGAACAAATGAAAGTGCCCATATTCCCCTCTCCCACACTTGAATTTAAATGCAGTGATGTGAAAAATAAATATTATAAGCTTAGCTGTGTGGGGAGCAAGCAGAAAGCCCAACTGATTAGCCATGCAAATAAAGGAATTGAGAGGTTTCCACTGCCCTATACATTTTCCACAGAACTTTGCTTTTCTTACCTCCTGCTTCCCTGCTGGCTACTCCTCTGCTGTGGAGAAGGCAGAGCCCTGGCTTATGATATGCTCCAACCTTGGGCCTGGATTCCGAGTTCAGTGATCCTCCAAAATAAGCAGAGGTGGCAATGGCAAATTCCGAGTTTCCTCAGTCATCACCAGAGATGCTGTGGACACAGAAACCATTGAGAAATGGTTTCCCACCTGAAAATGTCCATTTTCTTTTGTCACATTGTGCATCTTTTGTTCACACTCTGTAGAATAAACTTTGGACTAACCATAACCATCTGCTTTTTCATCCATTTTATGATAGCACCTGGAGATCCCCGAGTGCCATGATGATCTGTAGTGTGAGCCATGTGAGAGAGCACCTTGTTGCTGCCCAGGGCACTAAGCTTTTCCCCATGGCAGAAGAGGAGGAGCAGAGCAAGAACGTGGAGGAAGAGAAGACAAACCAACGGTGAAATGCACCTACCTTGCTCTGCAGCTGGTGTGACCCAGGTGTGCTCGTGCTCACGAGCCACTGCGCTCTGGCAAGCCCCACCAGTGTGCAGGAGGGAACATGAGGAGTCCTCTTGTGCAATCCTTTGGGTGCACATGGCAGTGAAGAAGACCTTTCAACCTGTGCTTTCCCAGTTACAACCATGGCAGAAATCCAGGATGTGCATACGATTCCCAGGTCATTGCTATGCAGCTAGGTCTCCACCATTTGAAGCATGTCTCTATAAGCATCCTGCAGGCTAACTGCTGTCCCAAACGTTCTCCATAATCTCCCACCAGCAAATTGCTGTGTTCACACCACTTACCCCAAAAGACCTACATCTATGACTGCCTTGCCATTGCTTGGGAAACTGTATAAAAATCACAATCTCCAGGATGTGGTGATGCCTACAGCTGCTGCATCCCAACATATTAACTTCTATTGCCTGAACAGGAGTGTGCATCTTTACCAGATAATGGCTACAGAAGATCCAGCAGGATCTATCTAAGATCAGCCCCCAAAGCCAGAGACTGGTCACAGAGAGAGATGCATTAGTGACATCCTACGCTGACAGCAAGGCTCATCTGCTCTGCCTTGGGTGAATGGGAAGTATTTCAGAGAGCAGAACACGCTGGAGTGATGAAATGTTACCATGTAACATTAAAATCACAGTGAAAGGAAAAGCCTGACCTGCAGTTATCTGTGCCAAGATTATTTAATATGCAAAATAGCAGCTGAACACAATTGTTGTTCAGCTTGATAAAAACCAAACAGAGGTAGGAGAAAGGCAGAGAAATCCTGCACATTAACTGGCACAGCTACTGGAAAAACATAGAGAATGCAAACCGTCTCGTTACAGACAGAAATGAAGCGTATTTGGCGCTGCAACACTGTAACAGATGCTCCAAAAACTATTCACAGAATAAATATATGTGTGTATGTGTAGGTGTACACTTGTGTGTAGAAAACTCTCTTTATAACCCAAATTCCTTTCTTCTTCCCTGTGAAAACCTCAAGCTTTTGACCAAAATTATGGTCTGAGACTACAACAATTTGTATTAAACCCCCACAGTTTTAAACACTAAAGTAACTAAAACACTATATATTTGAGTTCTCCCTTTGGCACATATTAATTAATGTGAAGTTTAGATTGAAATTTATAACATTTTTTTAAAAATTGCTTGACAAAGGGACTTCTTCACCACTATTTTGCCACTTTTTTACCAGAACATTTTTATTGTTAGTTATTGCCAATGCAAAGTGGCTGAACAGTTGTACCAAATGAAAATGTGTAATGGTTATTTGATAGAAGAAAAGAACAGAGTTATCAATAAAACAAAACCAATTTCATCCTTTGAACAGAGGAAACTGCCTCTCTGTCAAGCCAAATATTAAAACCACAACAAAATTAGATTCACGTAGAAGAAATGCAAGATCTGAGAGAAAAATATTCCAGTGCTAGTAATATTTAATGGAAAGAAGAAGCCAAGAGAGATAAAAGAATTCTAGGAGTGATAATAGGCAGAAAACTAGGAATGGTTGCCACAGAACATGGCACTGAATAAAAAACTGGCAAATAGATATTGGGAAGATAAATGCAAAGAAATCATTTCACTGTGAAGAAGTTCTGATCATGACTAGCCCAATCTCAATCACGTTACACGTTCATTTTAGGGTGTCATGTTGGCAGGGAGACACTGCAGACCTAGTGGAAATCAGATGAAAAGCAATGACAATAGCAACTTCAGCTTTCCATAGCTATGGAAACCTGTTTTATAAATGAAGTGTAAGGATTTACCATTTGTGTTTCATTTGGCCAAAAGGAGATGGATTACAGATACTGAAGAAAATTCTCTTCTCTCACTGCCTCCCCTGATGTTCACATCAATTTGGGCAGAGCATGCTAGGCATATAGAGGAAAGGAGAGACTAATTAAGATAGTCTTCTATCTTGTGGAGAGCAGACTCTTGTGGAGTCATAGGAAATGAGTAAAGGAAAATTTTAAGCAAATTTCAGCCTGACTCATTAGGAGCTTGACTGGACCAGAACCAGCAAATCTGCTCCAGGCCATGTGCAGGCTCTCAGGAAGCTGGGAGAGATGTTTGCAGCACACAGAACAACCTGGAGCTCTTCACATGAAAACCCTGTTTTGTTGGGTTTTTTTTCAGGAAGAGAACTTTTTCCTTTTTTTATCCTTTTCCCTCTATTTTAGTAGCTTCCACACCTCTATATATTCTTGGTATGTTCTCTTTTTCCAGCTGGTAATTGTATCTGGCTGTAATTTGAGGACTTTGGGCTTCTGCCTGACTTCTGGGAGCCATCAGACGCAGCTGGAACAATGGCTTCTGAGGTAGGTGGGATCCTCTAAACTGGTGTTTTGGAGCAGGAGCACAATCTCTGTCTGTCTGTCTGTCTCTGTCTCTCTCTGAAAAGATACACCCAGAACAAAGAGGGAGGACTAGTATAGTATGGAGCCAGCCATGTATCCACTATGGGTTCAACTATGAGTTCTTAACACAACTGCTAATACAGTAATTCCTTATAACAAAAAATATCATATAAAAACTTAGAAATAATGATAATGTGGACTACCATAAGTGCCAGCATCAATCCAATGTGTCCCATTGTATAAGTCCTGGTCAAGAGACCCAGGGACTGCCCCAGCCAGCTCACCCTTGCATTATCCATGCCTAATCCACCTGACAATCTCTTCTCACTACCTTTCTTAAGGATTTGCAAAGTCAATGCCATCACAAGTCAAAGGCAAGAGTCAGGGGGAACCTGGGAGGATGGACTCCGAGTGTCCTGCCCCAGCCATTGGCCAACACAGCCTCTCTCCTGATGAAAACAAACAAAATTTTGCTGCCCTTAAACCTAGACCATAAAGTCTGTCATGGTTTACATTCAGTGGTTTTGTAAGGATACAGTTAAAGTTTTTGCTTGTTTTCTTAATCAGAATTGTGTGATTTTTATGCAATTTGCAGAGAACAAAGGAAATATTCCGTTTATATTAGCTCCTCTTAGCTTGGAGGAAAACAACTATTTTTTCCTAAGACAAACTATTTTGAAAAGTTGGAAATCCAATTACGAGTGGAATGGCGCCAAGTGGTGTTTCAGTTTGAGTGAACTATGAATCCTACTGCTGATTTTGTACTAAATTACAAGGAAAACTGAGAACTTTGAGGAAATGTAGTCTTTGTAACTGAGCTATACAATTAATTAAGGACACAACTTTTAAAAACGTTTATTCTTTATTAGTGATTCCCTAGAGTGTCTTGATATAACATTGTTTCGTCATTTCTGTAGTCGGGGTTGCAAATCCCCATTTAGGTCATATGTTCTGTCTTCACCCCTCTTTGTCTCCTTTAGTGCTTTTAGGAAAGCGAGAGTTTTCTGTGTTTTATTTTTTGGTAAGATATTACATGCTGTTCTCTGCACTCCCCAGTGACTTCCTGGACATCAGCCTGGGTCAGGATGAACAAGAGAGTAGCTCCAGGACTGCACGGCTGAGATCAGTGAAGGGCCACCCTCAAAAGCAAGGTGGATGAACCAGGTCATCTCAGTCTCTGTCCACCTCCTACTTCTCCCTGACCGGCTAGAAAATAACATGGATTTCATCTCGCTTTCTTCCTGTCTTCACTCCTCCTTCAAACAAATGCAAGAGTTCTTCCTGACAGCTGATGAAACAAAACCTGCTTCATCCCAAGTGAGCTATGTTTCCCCCCTTGAAATTTCTCCCTGTATTGAGCAGCTGACCTGGGAGGCTGTTTGATGTTCACCAGGTGGGCTGGGTAAACCTATTAGCAGGGGTGGCAGGAAGGACAGGCTTTATGTGGCTGCAGGTCAAGGCTGGGATTTGAGGCTGAGGTTCAGTTCTCATCTCTCCGTCAGATTTCACTCACCTTGGTGAAGGTATTTATAGCCTCTTCACTGCACGTCAGTAAAGAAAGAGGATCACGCTCCCCTTTTACTCCTGCTTCCTTTCTCGTTGGAGCAGAGATCATCTCTTGCTGTGCTCACAGTCTCTAGCGCTGTAAGGTGGCCCACTTTGGCTTAAGAGCTGTAAATGCTAACGTTTAGCAGATGGTTATTCACAATTAAGTGCATCAGATGCCCAAACACTCGGGTGTGTCTGTGGTCAGAAAAGATCCTCTGCAGTGATTCTTACCTGTTGCCTTTCCAACATCTCAGCTCAATGAGGTGGCTGCCGGTTTTAGTGAAAAATGATACTCTAATGAAAAATTCTAATTGAATAATTCATAATTCTAATGAAAAATGAAAATTCTCACTAATTTCCCCAGTCCGTACTTCACAACTACAATCCTGGACAGATGATTTGACTTCTGTATTTTCCTAAGCTTATCCAAGTATTGGAGGAAAAAAAGAAACCTATATTTATTGTCTTATTGTTATTATTATAACGACAACTGCCCCAAGTGGTAAATTGGATCAAGATAGAAGAGCACAAAGTCCCATGTTCTTCCAGAAAAATCAGGATATCTAATGCTGTATGTGATAGTCAGGACATATTAGATACATTTTCACTGTCATTCTGAAAAATTTCTAAAAATGCATCTGGACAGTAAAATTAGAGGCTAAGAAACAAACAAATTCTTCACTTTTAGGGAGACGAAATGAAGCATGTTTTCCTTGAATCCTTAACCCTCTGAAGTTTCCCTAGTAGGTTTAATTTGATTAGCAATTACAACTCTAGACCCTAATATTATTAACCTGAGGCTGTTTTCAAGGAAACCATCTTTTCTTGACACTTTCTGAGAATCTGACACAAATTATGTCACCTTTATGAACCATTAGTTTCCCCACATGTAAAATGGCATGAACCAAGGAATCAGGAAGCAAAATCTTAACAGACCAAATGGCACTTGGTGCCTAAGTCCTGTCAATGAGCCACTCCGCATTTGTAAGGAACCTCTCATGAAGTATTTATACTAATGATAACGAAAGTCAAACAATGGGAAAGGTGGTCCTTCTTGCTGTAGGGACTATTCCTGGGAAGCAATGTAACTCAAAAGCTTTACAGACTGAATTAGGTGTAATCCTTACGGGATCACTAGCAGCTCATAAATAACTTTTAATGAGATTTCCAGCAAGTAAAATTGCACATGGGAGGGGAAAAACACAGAGAGCGAGGGAAAGAGAGGGGGGAAAAAATGCAAGAGACCATCTCAATAAAAAATTAAAATGTTCATGCTATCCCCCTGTTGTTTCATATGTGTGCACAAAAAGGTAGCAGGGATGGTTTCAGTAAGGCATTATTAGTACCCAAAATATTTAATTAACTGATAAAAAAAGAGAAAGACTTGCTAAAGGTAACTGCAAATTCAGTGACACTGGCCACTAATCTATTGAAACTTATAGAGCTAAATCTAAGGCATGTTCCAGAGTTAAGCAGGGAAATAAATCAAGGTTTGCAAATGTCATTTAAGTTTTCACCTGTCCCACGATTCAAAATTATTGGCTTCACAATGAAAAGCATATGTTGCGCCCCTTGCCTAGGGAATAGTAATGAAGTGAGGCAGACACTCTCCAGTTCTACACTACCATCTCTCCCCTCTTTATTTCCCATCGAGTAAAAATAATTACTGTATACTTGAGGGAGCATTTCTCTCAGTCTGCCGATAACTGCTGCCATGTTGGCTCTTCATGAGCTGCTCTTCTTCCTTGTGGGACTATGATTTGATTTATGAGAAAATAGTTGGCAAATTGCGATGTCCATCTTGATGGATGACATCATTTGGGCCATTTTGCTGATCATGTATGACTAACTTTTTTTTTAGTGCTGTTGCAATTGATCAAGTGCTGCAGCACAGCTGAGTTAAGGAAAGGAGTGGGGTGGGGGAGATGAGGGGTGAGGGGAGGAAAGAGGTGACAATTGCCTGTGCTCTGTAAGAACTGGAATGGCATTCACAGAGCAGAATCCCCTCTTTTTTTGGTTCAGCTGTAATCTAATTGAAGAGGAATATAAATTTTATAGACTGAAAATAACGCAGTGTATATACAACAATGGGATTAAATGTAAATGCCTCAGCCCACCACATTAAAATTAAAGGGAAAAAAAGGAATAAACCCTGAGTATCGTGTTTTATGCTGAACCCTCTATTTCTAATCCCTTTGGCACTTGAGTTATATTACCACTCATTACAGTTAACTGCTACTGTATATTATATAGGAAGGGAGGTGGACGTATGTCCTCTAGGCCAGATTTGACATCCGGAGTTATGTGATTTACAGATGCATGCTTTAAATTTAAGGAGATTTTGATCATGCTATGTCACGTTTTTTAAAGTTGAGATCTCTGCAATCCTGGAACTAATCAGTGGTCCCTGAAAGATGACCAGGAAACCAAACCCACTCTCAGTGAGCTGATCAAACAGCAGTCCCCAATAGCTGCAGGTCAGTCAGGAAGGGCTGGCAGCTGTGGTTATCTTAGGCAGACCCCAACCAGGCATCTCTGCAGGGAATCTTGCAGAATCTAGCAATGTCCTTAAGAACTGTGGGTAGATCAGTCTGCACCTGGTGGTCACATGGCGATGGACACCCAGGCCTGACCACCAACAGATCTGTGTGGGAAATGGGAAAAGAGAAGCTTGCCACACATTTGGAAAGGACAAGTTTGCTTTAATGCATTTCCAGAGGTTCTCAGTAGACTTTGATTAGTTTTTCAGTTATCCCAACCATGTACATGTGTGTGAAATCATTCTACATCCTCCAAAGTTGTCTAAGCTCCTCTGGTACCTAAGAGGATGTTATTGATAAAACAAAGCTGGAGGCCCAGAGACCTTGTAATGGTAAGAGCCACTACAGGATGACAAGAGACAACTCATATTATTTGAAAGAAGAAACTTTTTCACCATTAAGACAATCAAATTGTGGGATGTCCAGAGATGCTGAGCTGTCCTCACCCTTGGAATTTTGGGGAATGCAGCTGGATAAAGCCCTGATCAACCTACTCCAACCTCATTGCTGAACCCTCTTTGAGCAGAAGGTTGAACTAGAGACATCCTGACGCTGTTTCCAACATGAGTTATCCTATGATTCTACATGGTTGCTTTACAGAGAAGGGACTGTTTGAAGGAACTCTACATGGCCAGTGAAACAGGGAGTCAGGCAGACAGTCCTGCAGTTCCCTCAAGCCAATCTCTGCCTGATCCAAGATAACTGCTCCTTAGAGATGAATGTGCTCTAATATCTGGGAGATCTTGGTAGCAAGGTGCTGACAGTTTGGTCATGCATGTTTTAGATCATTTTAACTAGTCAAAGGTTTAGGGGCATTGCAGGCAACAGTGCTCAAGCCAGAGCCTGAAGCTGGATGGTGCTTCATGCTCTGCCAAGCACACTGGAGGGCAGCCAACCTCAGGGAGGGTGTTGCCTGCAGAAAGGAGGATGAGGCCTCAAACTTTGTTTTCTTGAGGGCCAGTATACCAACAGAGGCAATTCATGGAGCAGCTCTGGTCCCTTGGTGCCAGATTAAGACTTTGCACCTAAATTCTAGCTACTTGAAGCCAGATACAGTCTTCTAAAATTTCATCAGTCAAAGAGACTTCTCCTTTATAAAGGATGTCAGTGGTGCTGATTAGGAAAAAAAAAAATAAAAAGAAGTATTCAATAAATTTTTCAAGGACTTCATATCATGCAAAATTACCTCTCAGACCAACAGATTCATAAGCTGGGATGTATTAGCATTGCCTCTACACAGCAAATGTACTTTTAAATCGGTTTAGTCAACTGTTGCCTTAGCGTTTAAAGCACTCTCTTGTCTATCCTAAAGGCATATTTGTAGATTGGATTTTCCAGTATTGTGCGTTCCAAGGGAATTTTCTTAAAATGATGAACAAGCTATGAAAATCCAAGATCCTAGATGTTTTGCTCTTCCAGAGACTGCTCTGGATTTTTGGCTGACTCTAGGGCAAACATTTACCTGTAGACTTCAATAGACAGTTGATAAAACTGTCTTTGTCATGTGTAAGTGTCCTTCTGAGGATGTGCCTATAAAACATACCTATTATTCAATATTTCCAGGAGATGGGGCTTGCCAAAAGGAGGTGGAAAAAATTCTGGTTTATAACTGAGGAATAAAAACTATATTCAGGAGAATCAAAAATGAGTATTTTTCTATGTCTCAGTATTTCTGTTTGCAATATATCAATAGCAGTTTTTCCAAAATTATTTTCTTTTTTTTTCTTTCTGCTAGGTCTCCTTAATCTTTTGTGGACATACTTGGTGGAGTTGAGGGTTTTTTTATCTGTGTGGAAGGAGTTTGTTTTGGGTTTGGGTTTTTTTGTTTTGGTTTGGTTTTAACCTGGTTTTCATATTTTGGTGCAAGGGGCAATACATAAAAATTTACAAGGTTTAAGTTTTCTTTACATTTCCTAAACTCACGGATCTGCTTTTCTCATTAGCTAACTGCTGCTCACTGATGAACTCTTTGCACTTTTAATTCATGGTAAAACACTTTCTGCACATTTCAGTGTTTCACTGTTTTATTGAATGGTCACAGCATTTTACCAAGGCTGATTTTTATCTGTTGCTGCAATTCTTCAGCCAATTCTATCATGTTGAAATTATAATTTTCAAAGGAATTTCCTTTCTCCCCCTCTCTCTCCTAGCTGTAATCTAAAGTGCTTAGCTTTATTGCTATCTGAATCCTGCCAAAAGCACACTTTTATGGTACCAGTTATCCAGAATGTCCTGTAGAAGTGTGGGACACAGAGAGAACAGAGTGTTTCATATAAACTGCTTTCCCATTAACTATAACAATAATCATCTTGAAATACAGTGTTTCATCTGAAGACATCTCTCTCCCTGAAAAGGTCTCCACGTTGGTAAATTAAATTCGAGAATCTCCTGACTTGGTGGGAATGAGCAGGTTGGGTTAGGCTAGCACTGAGATCGCCCTGACATGTTTATAAAAATAGATGGCAAAAGGGTTGGAAAGGATGAGCCTTCGCTCCCACCGTTGCTACAATGTTGAAAAGATATAAAGCATTTCTTGTCAAATCATGCCAGTCCCACAGCACTGGCCTTGGGCACAGCTTCCAGAGAGAGCCAATGGCCCAAGCTCTGAAATAACATGGTTCAGAAAAAAAGAAAAAAGGACATCATTAGGCAGTCTGTTATAGCTGCATGGGCTCTGGAGCTCACTGAGCCACCTGAGGCTACCAGCCTGTGACTACCAAAGGACCAGCTTGGGGATGGGAAATGCTGCAGCCCTAACACCACCACTCTTTCCTGGTTCTCCATCTGTGGAACACTGGAGACTTCTCCATGATTTGTCTAATCTGGGTGCCTTGCTCTTTGCAGCCCAAGAGAAGGATGAAAGCATCAGATCAGCACGGCGGGACACAGACATCCTGCTTGGTGAGGGAGGAACACTCTTGACATGAAAAATCCATCTTGAAAAACCAACGGCATGGAAGAAGAGCATGGAGAGACCTTCCTCTCTCCATCCTGTGGACGACACCCTGGTGTCCCTCAGCCACCCCAGATGCTGGAACGTGACGTCCACATGCTGTGCAGATTTCTGGGCATGCTGAATTCCTGCCAGAAGTGTCTCCCTGGTGCAGCCCACCCCAGCTGTCAGGAGCACAGGTCAGCTGGCCTGAACTCAGCCCAGAAATCATCCATCAGTTCCCGCATCCTTTAGCTTGTGGGAGACACTGCAAGGAGCCCTCCTACATGCTTGGTCCCAGGGGCTGCTTTCTTTCCTAAAGCCCAACCTGGAAGTCAGACTGCCTGGACTGGAGCCAGACATCAGGCAAGTGCAAGAGCAGAGTCTTTGCCCCAGGGTGGATTTTAACTTTCGTGGGTTTTTCTTCCTTAAACATTAGATAGAAGCTCTCCTTGTAAATACCTCGGGGGGGGGGGGGGAATNGGGGGGGGGGGAATACAAACAAAACAAACAAACAAAAACAAAATATACAAGTCAACACTGCTTACACAGAGAGGAAACCCCAGCCTGTGAAGTGTGGACAGGAGGATTTACCAAAACACCTCAGCTTGGTTTTCAGAAGTGCTCTGCCTCTAGGCAGTCCCCATGCAGCCCATGTAGGTTTTTTTGTTCATTTGCATCAACAGTAATTTGTATCCAGGTTTCTCATCTTTCTTTAAAAAGTCCTACTAATTCCCCAAACCCACTGATTGTGGTGGAGAATTTCACAGGGAACCAGTGTTCCCATAAGCATGGCTAGACTCATTCCTAGGCTCACTCGGGCCATAGCAGCACTTGTTTTTCTCCTTATTGTCAGGCATCCTGCTACCCTCTGTCTTTACTAGAGCCTGTTGCTTGCACCATTAAAATACTTTCTGAGGGCCAGTGGTTTCTAGGAGCACTTAAGACAAAAGCAGTCCTTGATCTGGGCAGAATTTTGCCTCTAAGGCAGATCCTATCATGCTTATGCCTCTTAAATGCCAATCCAGTCACACCATAATGACATTTCATTCCTGGGTATCGCTTTTCTCCATTAGATACCCAAGCCCTGCACAAATAAAATCATAAACTCAAGCAGAGCAAAAACATCCTCATGGGACATGCACATGAACAAGGGCAGGAATCAATATGGAGAAATCATTTCTATGCCAATACAAGCCCTGCGAAGGAGGGCATCCAGAGATGCTCTGGCTCCCTGGTTCCCAGCCCAGTCTTCCACCTCTGTGCACTCTTTGTTCCTTCCAGAGATGGTCTATGCTGCTGCCTGATTGCCAGCACAGGGGCTCCCATGATGCAGGAGTCTGTAAGATCACAGTGCTGCTCCTAGGAGGCAGTGGGGATGGCGTCTGATTTTCCATAGAGAAAATTCAAAGCGGAGGGAGAGGGGGAGGGATAAAATGACCCTGCGGTTTTCATATTGTAATGGTTACTTATTTTGTTTAGAGAGCACACATCACAATGCATCTGGTTAGAAAAGAAACTTCCTTAATTATGTATAGGGCTTTGACTCCCAAAAGATATGTTATGTAAAAAAAGAAAAAAGAAAACCAAGAAACAATCTACTGTTTGTTTGGATGCTCGATACATTCAATTGCAAAAGAACGGTTCCTCTCCAAGCCATCATTACCTATGTCTGTGCATTTTTATTTGAGTCTCAGCTTACTGTGGAAGCCTTCCACTTTGATTCTCAGCCTCTGTACCTTTCTTTCTCAGACTATGGTTTTTAGGGGGGCTGCAGTACAGTGAAAATCAAGTGCTACACAGAAACTGCCTGATTTCCCCAGGAATTTTTATGTGGGATCAATCTATGATTCTGAAGAAAGAAGAATAAATCAAATCAAATAACACTCGCACTAAGCATATTGATGAGGACGTGGATCAAGCAGGACAGACATCTGGTTATGTAAATGATAGCCTGGAGAACACAGCTTTGTTTAAACAACTCGGGGTGGCTCCCAGGGACAGACCTTAAGTCAGAGTAACCCAGGATTTCCTCTTTGAATGAAGGCACCTCAATGTAAATGAGAGCAGATCCAGGTACTATCAAACCGGCATGTTACCCCCATTGGTAGGAGAAGTGACAGCAAAACCAACCAAGACCCATCAAGTTTCTCCTGGTTTTGGTGAATTTTTCATTAACATCAATAAGGCCACAGTGGGCATCCTGGCTGAAGCCGCACTCCCGAGGACGCTGGTGAATTGTATCATTTCAGCAAGAGGCAGCTGCAGCCATGTGTTTTCTCCTAACCCACAAAAAACAATGAGCACCACAAGCATCGTGGGGAGACCCTGGTCCCCCGGGACCGGACAGCCCGAAACTCTCTGTGAATCCAACACTTCATATGGTGGAAAGGCAGAAGCAGAGCAGCACCTTCTTCCCTGTGAGAGAGACCAAGCACTGGAACAGATTGCCCAGAGAGGCTGTGGAATCTCCCTAAGTGGAGATATTCAGGAACTATCTGGACACAGTCCTGTGCAATGTACTCTAGGATGACCCTGCTTGAGCAGGGAGGTTGGACCAGATGATCTCCAGTCATCCCTTCCAAACTTGCCCATTCTGTGATCCAGTGATTGGTCAGGAAAACCTGCTGGCAATCAAAATCTTTTTGGGAGGCCAGGGACAGTCCTGTCTTAGAATGCTTCCCTGACACAACCTGAGTGCGTATTCCCCTTGTGACACCACCTTATATTTGGCTTTTCACCGAAACACAGCACCATGGGATCTGTGGTGCTTTTTAGTTTTCAAACTCTAACTTTTTAGGAATATGAATGATATCACATTTAAAGAACTGGAGCCACAGTTCCAACTTTAATTGCCAACGGCTTTATAAGCCATTAAGTTAAATCCTCTTGGTGCAACAGCAAATTCCATTTTCCCTGGCTGCTTTTACAAAATTATCCAGATATGTTATTCCTTCTGAGGTTTTTTTTCCTGCCAGAGATACTTAAAAAAAATACAAGCCAAACCGAAACAGGAACACACCTGAAAAAGTCTTTGGCAAATGTACTTTTCCTTTATTTGTTTCAAAATAAGTTATTTTTGTAGTGTTTGCTTGGTCATTTTATCAAGCAACTGAACAAGTCTGTGTTTGAAGCAAAGATGATATTTGCAGAAACAAGGAATAGTTTCTCATCCCCTAAAATGAAGGAGGAGTGAATCAAAATAAAAATGGTTTTGATTATAAAATGATGGCTTACAGTGAGCAAGCTGTATGTGGTTTTTGGCATCACTATTTGAGTGAGTAAGAATTGGAGCCAATCCTGCAAGATGAGTAGGTCTGAAGATAAAGTAGACTATAAAGAAATATTCCTGTTCCCTGCTCTAGATTCCATATGTTAGTTGACTTATTTGCACTTCTGAATAGGTCTGAATTTAACATTATCTCTTAATTGTTTCTGAGCTGTTCTTTGTGGTTTTATGGGCTAATTTGCAGTGTCAATGTCAGCAGTTCTGGTTTGGAGCATATAAAGGCATCTAAACAAAGGGATTTTTAGTCTGAAACGAAGTGCTGGTTTGGTATGTGTGCAGAGGTAGTGCAATACTGGAAACAGAGCCCAGAACATTACAGGTCATTATGCAGGGAAAATACATCCTTCCTACCACTATTTTTAATTTTTAAAAGCAGTTAAAAACCTCAGAGACATTAAAGTATGCTTTATTTGAAAAATTGGGAATAGGACTGAAAAACACTGTAGTCCATTAGATGGCATAAGTGTAACAATGGAAATTCAGGGAAACAAATTAGAAAAGAATCTTTTGTCTTGTGGATTTACTATTGCTCATAGCTTGTGGTTTCAAAAGAGAAGCGAGAGAGGGGAGGAGAAAAAGAGGGGGGAAAATGACAATGATAATTTTCCAACATTTTAAAATGAAAATCTGAAGGAAAACTAACTCAAAAGTCCAGCTACAAACAACATTTCTCATTATGTTACTCATGGATATGTATTAAAAAAATACACTGATTTGAGTCAATGCCCCTAGTCCAACTTTAGAAGTGTTTAAAGGTCAGGCCTGGATTCATGTTGCAGCAAACGAACCTTATCTCTGCACTGTGCCAAAAAAAAAGCCACCTGAGTCTGAACAACCCTGAACTTTAAGCTGCTTAAAACCTTTAACCAGGCATGACTCTGGTGAAATTTAGTTATTTCTAACAGCATGCTTTCATCATTTGTAGAGCCTACAGCATTAACCCTTTTGCTTGCTTGATCTTTAAATGGGTGAGGAAAGAAAAGTACTCCTGAGTAACTATTCTATATCTGGAAGAATAAGGGATCACGGACTTGGCCATAGGTCTTGCTGTCTTGTGAATGAAAATACTCTACATTAAACCAAAAAGAAAATTACCCATTAAGATTATGTAAAAAAGCATTACATCTCCTTAAGCATCAAGTTACCAAGATACGTTTTTGCAAAAGAAAAAAAGGTCAGTTACAACTATTAAACTTGTATATTGTTTTATACTAAGCCCTTCCAATGGCCTCTCTGAGGGACTGTTTAGTTTGTATTACACTCTAATAAACTCCAGGTGTGGAGGACAAACTGAATAATAAGAACCCGATGGACCAGACTAGTTAAAAATAATGTGGTACATTCCTACTTCTCTGCATTTAATTTATTGTTAATCATTGTTATTACTTACATTTATTGGGTAGTTTTTCTAGATTTATTAGGCACTACATTTAACAGTGTTATCGCTTGTAACTGACTATCAGTGGAATAGAAAACATATTTTCTTAAAGAGCCTTACCCTAATTAGTAAGTTGTTTCCCTGTTGAAATAAAACAGACCCTAAGAGAGTAAAGTTGAGACTGCCTTCTTTTTTTTTTTTTTTAAGTCAGAATGAAAGTTCAGCTAGGAAACCTGTTTTTTTCAAGACCACCTGTCAGAGCAGACAAGCCGAAGTATCCACCTATCCTCTCCAGAGCTCTGACACTTGAAATACTTGGCTGAGAATAAGCAAGTCAAAAGCTTCAAGGTTGTCAGCTTGAAGGCTGAGCTGATCAATGGATTCTGTTCCTTACCACAGTGATATATAGGGAAGAGCCATTAAAAAGATAAACAAAAGCCAGTTTGAGCTGCTTACTCAGCAATGCCATGCTGTACAGCCAAGCCAGTGGGGCACATGCCAGGGTACATGGTGCTTCAGGGATGGAAGATGACCCCCAAAGGCAGGTGATGGCAGTACTCCCAGAGAGTATTGTAGTCAAGGCTGGCAGCAGCTGCTTCACTTCTGAAAGCAGCTCATCTCCTGGACAGCAGAGCCCATTCCAGGTCACCTGCAACAGCCTCAGGATGGGAGCCAGGCACGCCCGGCATGAAAATCGAGCTCTGCAGTTGGCCCACTCCTGTTGTTCATCTACCTGCTCAATCCAAACCACGGCCAACAGTGTTAGCTATCTGCCAGCTGGCTATGGGCATTGCCTCATCAAAATAAAAGAGCATGATCAGCATATGTAGTGCTGTGGTCATCTGCCTGGATGGACAAATCAAAACTGCTCTTTTGGTGGCAAGGTCATTATTCACCACTGATGAAAGAAGCAGAAACCCCCTTCCAAATGACCAGGGCTTTTCTTAAAAATAGGATACAGTCTAAGCTCACCCGTGTGCTATTCAGGAGGCCATGTTCAATTAAAAGCAAGTTGATATTTTTAAGCACCTTGGAGATCTTGAAGGATTTTTCAAACAGCACAGGTCAGTTAGGAAGCTCAGGCACAAGAGATACTTTGGCATGATCAGCGTTGAAGGTAAGGCAGAGTCTGGAGGAAAACTCATTGCTCCCAAGTTCTGCATTCAACCACTGTAGCCAGAGGCAAAGGGTTTGGGTTTAGAGCTTTACACAGCTGCAGGCACCATTATCTTGTAGCAGAGCCTTGGGCACTCACCCACACCATGGGTTCCCAGCTGTAACAGGCTAGGGGAACAGGATACACTACCAGGTGACATTCATGGCTTTGCTTCCATCCATCAGGACCATCAGTGTGCAAAAAACACCAAAGTTCTCAAGAACCAGGGTGGGAGTGAGGACAGGGAGGTAGGCTGGGTTTTTTGGGGCATCCATGCAGCTGCTCTTGCAAGGCATGAGCTCAGCTTCACGTCTCTTGTGACGGTGGTGTCAAAGGCTGAAACTTCCCTGGTGGCTTCTCTTCCTGTGGAACCAAATATAAATCAGTGCTGGAGGAAATGCTGCTTGCAGAGAGAGACGGAGAGGGAAAGAGGGGAAGCAAGTGCCAACAGATGATTTGCTGCTCTGCTCATCCTAAATCCCTGGTATTTAACTCACAGGAAATCAGCAGCAAGTTTTACTATTTTAAAGGGGGAGGGGGTGTACAATAGTAGGTTAGATGAATCCTGATGACAGCTCCTCTGTACTGCCAAAATGGGGAAAGTAGGGATCATAAGAGCAGTTCTTCCGCTAAAAATACTTAAGTCCTTGTTGCTAGAGATACTAGATCTAAGGGAAGCCATTCTCTGGTCAGCAGGGAGCAGGCAACCCCTTCTAATTTGCAGAAGCCAGGGCATGTGGCCATGGGTGGAAGTGGAATGCTGTTCAGACCCTTGGTTGTCTCTGCTAGAGATCCGGTGCCACAAGCTCTGCAGTACTACCTTCGTGGAATGTCTGCTCCAGTGGGAAATTCTCCATGAGTAGCAAATGGGTTGATTGAGTGCTCCAGCTTCCCGCTGTTCAGCAGCAGTGTGCGTAGTACATGCACTCAGGTGATGCAAAAGCCGGGTTAGCCCAGAGGCCTTTTACACTGGTATTCCCCTTCTTCCCAGCCCTATAGGACCCCTCACCATAGTCCTGCTTTTGCTCAGATTCTGTGCTATTCTGGCTCTCAAGAGTTTCATTTTCTGCCTGGTGCTGGCCTTTTCCCCTTCCCTCTGCCTCAAATGTGGTGGTTATGTGGACGTGCAGGTGAGCAGAGGATAAAAATTACTCAGAGGATTATTTTAAAGGAGTTCTTGTTATTGATTGTATTACGTGTATGAAAACGTGTTGCTTTTCCATTGATGGTGTCTTAGTGCTCTATTATGCTCCAAAATCATCATGTGTGTTTTTTAGTGTATATCTAGCATGCTGGTTATAAACCATCGTAAAAATCCCTCTCCAGAAATACTATGTTGCACACTACTCCTGTTTAAAGCAGACCTCTGATCTGTCACTGTGAATTTTGGTCTGTGAGTTCCACATGTTGGAAACAGGTCCCCAGATGTCCCATTCAGGCTGTGGGCACACTTACAGCAGGGAAGGAAACCAAAGAATTGCATCACTTTGCATGTGCCAGTAGAATATCTCTCTCAGGCAGTGTCAGACAGAGTGGAGGTTAGTTCATAAATAATGATAATATTTCATACCAGTATAGTTTTACACCTTCATTAAGACCCTTCAGGCAGACCTTGCTCTGGAAAAGCCATCTCTTCCTTTGTCCTGTTCCTTCCTCAGGTTTTGCAATATGTTGTTAGCTTGGGGCAAAATGCCTGTATTTTAATCCAAACAAAACAACAGCTCTTTCTAATCCCCCTCGCAGAGGGTGTTGTCATACACTGGGAGGGTGATAAGAAAGGAATGGGACATCAGCAGTGGTGGAACTTCCGAAACCTCCTCCCAGGTCAGAGCAAACGGCAAGAAAGGTGCATTTTCCTGTAGAACAGGAGCTGTTCAGGGGCAGAGAACTGGAGACTTTGGATTCCTTCTTGCGGACTTCCAGCCCAGAGGAAGAGGCACCCTGGCAGAAGGGGCCATGAAGGAGGAGAGCCCATCAGGAGGTTGTCCACAGTCAGGCAGTAAGTGGGGTGCACACATGCAGATGAACTGTTTTCAACAGCAGAGTAGGAATCAGTGGTGTAATTGAGGGTTGTCTTCCCATCATTTGGTGTGAAAATTATTCCCAGATGTTGGAGGGTAACCTCCTAAATATACCAAAATATACTATCCCAAAACAGAAGAAGAAAATATAATAAATGGGATTACAACCAGACAACAAGCAGTCTTCTGCCTCTCCAGTGGTCCACAAAATCGCCCTTTATAAAATCCTAACAGGACCTCTTGAGCTGGGTACCTGGGGAGGCAGGAACAGAATATATCCTAAGTTTACTTCTTATTCACTCTCAGATAGGAAGATAGCCATGAGAATTCAGCCTACTGTGAATAACTTCATCCATTCCTGATATTTCCCATAATCTACAAAAGCAGTTTCTTTGGCTGGTTGTTGTTTTGTATAATTTTCCAAACAATACCCTTTAGCAACAAGACCTCCCTTTTTTTAATGCGTTTCCAGGGGGACTTGAGTCCAGATCACACACACACAAGGCAAGTTTCCAGCATTCTTATTCCTCCACTGGAAGAAATAACCAGAGCCAGCATCTCTGAACTGTTTCCCAAACGGTTCTGTTCTTCTGACTTCAGTGACAGCAATGCACTGTTTCTAATCCATTACAGGAATTTATCACAGTACGTGTCAATTTGTTTCTCTTCTTGCCTCTTTTCACTTTAAAATGACACCAGGAAAGAAACTTTACCGCAGGGCTGCATCAATCCAAGTTTTAGCGACAGAGCACTTAACTGGATCTTAACCATGCACATTAAGTTTTAAAGGCATATACTAAACAGATCAGGTTTTACTGTAGTCTAGAATTTCCTTTGTTTCCTTTTTGGTGGTGATCTGTGTTGCAAACAGTTTGCAATACTAGTAAAGAAGCATCTGGGTTTCCTTTTTTTCTTTTTCTTTTTTTTTTTAGCAGCTTGTCCTAAATAGACAGTTTTGAGTATTGTAATGGGGAACATCCATGCTGTAATACAATAGGATGATCCCTTTTGGCAATGGTCCTGATACAGAAGACACACATCTATTATTGAAGAAATCTAAAATGC
This sequence comes from Cephalopterus ornatus, assembly GCA_013396775.1. Classification (NCBI taxonomy): domain Eukaryota; kingdom Metazoa; phylum Chordata; class Aves; order Passeriformes; family Cotingidae; genus Cephalopterus; species Cephalopterus ornatus. The sequence goes on from VZRE01002354.1 coordinate 348,235, forward strand.
ATACCTGTTGGATCAAATCCTTCTCTGACAAGTTACTACCTTCTTTACATGCTGGATTAAGGATTTTTTAAAAAATCTCTGTTCTGAGTATATTTCTCTGCCTGCATAGTCAGTAGTTAAAAATCACATTAATGAAAGAAAACACTGGGGAAAACTGCGTCATTGCAAGATTCTGAAGGGCCCAATCCTACATCACTTATTTTTATGAGTCATTGTGTGAACTGAAGCTGAAAGGATAAATCAAGTGCGTGAGGATTTGTGCATGAGTAAAGACTTCAGGATCGGGACCCTAACTCTCAGCCTCATAAATCTCCTGCTGGAGATGATTCAATGTTATTCATTCAGCTTTTAAAGAGGGAGTTGTGAGGCAGTTTTGTCCTTTTTCTTTTTAATTAAATTTCATTTATTTAGATTGGTACGGAGATGGTCAACCACAATAGGGGACCAAAAGCATAGAGTAGGACAATTCCTAGAAGCCGGTAAAAATCAGCGTGGGATCATGTTAAGGGCTGGACACTTCATTTTCATGACATGATCTTTGATTTCCTCAGAGACAAAATAAAAATGGACATGACTGAAGTTTATGAAGGGAGACATCTCAGTTCAAATAGGAACATTAAGACATCCCCAAACCAGCAGCCAAAAAGAGCCAGAGAATGAAAGAAAGAGATTCAGACTCAAATGCATTCCCTGGTGTAATTACTGGAGCAACTGGGGAGTAGGAGGTAGAACTGGGGGGTGGTTGTTGAATGGGATGAAAATCATGAGCTTTGCAAAAAGAAAAGGAAAAAAGGGGGGCTGTGGGTAAGCAGGATGGAGGAAAGGAGCATGAGTGGCAGATGTCACTGATTTCATTCCATCGCCTTAACTTACTGTTTGAAAAAACTCCTCATGTGTGACCTGAAAAGAAAGAGAAACAAAATGAAAACAGGCATCAACAAAGCACTCACTGTATGATTTCAAAAAAATGTAAATTAATGACTGGCAGTAAGAATCTCCAAAGGAAACAACATCCCAGTTTAAGCATTGCCATCAACAAAAGCTCAACAGCATATGGTAATGTTAACTTTAATATGAAAAGATAATAACAATCTTTAAAAAGTGACTTGAGAAAAAACCTTGCTAGGTGCTCATCCTTTTCAACTTGCCTAAAAAGAAAAGATGTTGGAAGGTTTTATGTTTTCCTTTTTTTTTATTTCCCTCTTTCCCTAAACTGTTCACATTGTGTAGTTAAATGAGGTTGAGATTAGTACAAATTTTAAATAAAAGTGCCTAGAATCTCTGACTAACAAGGCAGAAAACCAGATTTGTAACGGATAATTACATCTAAACTTATTTAAATGTAGGTCTGTTGATTGAAGTAAGTTCTTTAGAGCAGATTCAAGGTAACATTTCCTCCCCTACCCTCTTCTAAAAGCGTTGTTGTTGTTGTTTTGTGGTTGAAAAATGAGCATCCTCTCATGGTCCACGTGAGCCTCATCCTGTGCACTTGCAGCTGCTGGCTGCACCCTGGGTCAGCACCCTTCCTCAAGGCCTCACCCCTCCTTCAGAGCCAGCTATCGGACCACACATCAGTGGTTGCATCTGTGATACGCCAAGCACATGTTAAGCACACATGCAGAAAGCATGCTTTGCTGTGTGCCATTACTGTGTGGGTTTATGCAAATTTCTGCCTTTCCAGGCACAACTGTTGCCTTTTGTCTTTGAAAACCTCTCCTCTGCCCCGTGCTGTAATCAAACAGAAGGAAATTACTTTATTGAGGTCACCATATGAAGGCCTGAGAATGTTGTTTACTCACATGAAAGACCTAACTTCAGCTTAGACTTCTTATATGAAAAATTACTATATATAACATTATGGTACCCAGAAGCAGATGCAGCTTCACATATTACTTCTGACCCCTGATGAATATCGGTTTATTAATATGCCAACAATGGGCCAAAGTGACTAATTTTAGAAAGGTGAATATTTAAACCAACAGCACCTCCATGCAAGTGTGCATTACATTGCTGTTTTAACCCGTGATCCCACAGTGAGAGCTTGGAGATATCATTTTGCAATAAAGAGGTATTTCATGGTCAATTGGCTTTATCCAAAAATAATAGGAAAAGAAGCTTGCAGGGGGAAAACCAACCTAGTTTGGCACAAAATGCTAGCACTACTGGATCTGAGTAGAGAAGAGTTTAAAAGACTCTTGTGCGCTTAGCCGTGCGCTGAAAGAATCACACACAAACAACAGCCACCACATGAATGCATCCATTATATCCTTTATTGAAGATTACAACAATAGTAGCACTTCATTGAAGAAAAGATGATTCCTCTATTATAGACAGGCCCCTCAGATCGCCTAGCTCAGCGTACAACTGCAAGATGTACAGTTCTCTCTGCATTTTCATGTCATTGCCAAAACACACAAAGTAGATTCTCAAATGCCTGGGGCTAAATTACAGCCCCTACGAACCACGCTGGAAGTTTGAGAGCCCAGAAAAAGTTCTGAGGGTTTTCTCTCTCTCTTCATGAGAGAAGCCAAAGCTCATGGGTACAGTGTTTGTCATGTGAAACAAGGCTATTTTATATCATTTGGGGTTGTTTTATTAATGGTGCTGAAAAATTGTTCACTTCGTTTCACTTTTGTCTCCTTTTGAACGTAGCAGGATGAAGGTAGAGTGTTTTTAACACATCCAAGATAAGAAAGGAATAGACCCTTTTGTCTCTAGAGCTGTATGCCATCACTATTAAAAATCTTTCATCTCGTCTCAGACAACAAGCAGAGAGCATGACAAAAAATAGAAGAGTCAACAGTAAAAACTGTGTGGCAGGGGGTGCAGGCTGACAGGTAGATAGAGGCACCTCTTTGCCTCGAGTTTCATCCTATAAGAGTTGGCCAGGGCAAAATCTGTTCTTCTTGGGCAGTTCTTCTCATGCTTTGTATGGGACAAATATCAGAAGCCCTCTTGCAAAAGTCACCCATGAGCAGGTGAGGAGAGCCTGTCCTGCAGGCTGAGGGGTGAAGTCTGCCGATGGAGGGATCTTGTATTGCCCTGGCATCATCACTGTGCTATAAACTGGAGCTCCTGGGGCCCAGCATGGTGTTGTCAACATCATCAAGGGTGAAGCAGAGCCAAGGAGGGACTTTGTGGGCCAAGGAGGGACATCAGGAGCCAAGGGGGGACATCACAACAGGTGCTGCCGTTGGTGACTGCAAAGGAATGCTCTGGGGCTGCCACGGCAGCAAAACGGCCTGGCCACCTGCTTGTCACTGAATGCTCACCCAGGCTGGTTTTGTCCCCTGGCACCTGGTACGTGCCATCAATCACCATCTGTGGGAGATGGTGCCAAGTGTCAGGCTAAGACAACCTGACATTTCAGCATCCCCTCACTTCTCCCCATGCTGGAGCAACTCCAAGAGGGATGAAAAGAGCTCCTTTCCAAGCCAAGCACAGGTACTTGTGAATCAAGGTTAAGTTCAACACGTCCTCCTAAACCAGCCTATAAATGAAGCTTTAATGCATTTCCCTTTGACATTCCTGAAATAAATGTTTGGATGTTTCACTCAGAAAGAAAATTTAATTTGGAAATAGAATTTAATGCCTCTTGTGAGGGAATGAAAGACAACAATAACAGCCGAAATGGAATTATTTTTTTTTTCCCAAGCTGAAATGAATTCCTCGTATGGTTTGATTTTTCTGGATCATTTTGGGGCTACAGGAAGGATAAATGTTTCTTTCAGTTAGCCTGAAATGTTGTTCAAATCAGTCAATGATTCAAAAACAGGAGCAAATGCACCCAGACTCTTGTGCGCAGGGCTCTGTTTAGAAACCCTTTATTTCTCAGTGTGTCACCTAGTGTCATCAGTCCTATTTCTCTTCAAAGATTTGTCACTCATTCAGTAATTAGAAGTCCAGTGGCATCACCTGTGTGTTTCAGGAATGTTTGTTTTGCCAAGGTTTACCACATGGGTATTATATATAAACCTAAAAATACCTACACTATATAACACAGACACTCTACCAGGACTTGTAAAGATAAATTTATAGACCTCCTGCCCACAACAGTAAAAAACTAAATCAGAAAAGTATCATTTTTGGCAAAAGAAGTCAGAGCTGAGGCAGTAAATGGTAAGTAGAAAACCTTGTGAAGTCTTGGAGGTCCCTTCAGCAACTCTGATTTATCTTCGACCTTTTCTGTTTGTTTATCATCACATTTTGCCAAAAAAATAGTGGTTGCTGTTTCTAATATTTTTTTTTAATAACCTTATTCCTCTCAGATTTCCCCGAGATGGCAGCACTAAACTCAACACAGCTATTGAAAAATGCTGCAGCCTTGAAAATATGTGTGATCAAGAGCAGCAAGGTTTCTCCTTCTTCCCTACAAATGCCTTGGTCAAAAACTGGTGTCAGCTGTATGTTAGCTTGCTTTCTAAATTGGGGGTGACACGCAAAAAATCTGCTTGGAAAACTGCTGGCCTTTAAAGTAGACAGTGTGCTATTCACTTCAGTGGGGTGAGACTGGTCTTAAAAGTTGATCAACAGAACTGGTACAAAACAGATTTTTCAGCTCATTGAACATTTTGAACCTTTGTTCTATTTTTTCCTGTTGGCCATCAAGTAAAATTATACTCTTAATTGAGTCAAATACTATTAATCTTGAACTGTTTATAGCTGTGTGAATTGGAGAAAACTTACATTTTGATCAGGTGATTTGAGTTTGTAATTAAAAATAAGAATAATTTTTAGATTTCAAACGACCAATAACAACAGCAGGAAAAAAAAAAGCCATCATAACTTCGTAAGATATTGGCATGGTCCCAAAATGCATTTTTCATTTAATGTTTTTTGCCATGAAGAATTTAGACCAAAAGCTGAACAGAATTTCGAGGGGAAATGTGAGCAGCAAGAAACTATTAGTCCTAAAAGTCAGATTTTTCTCAGCAGGATCGGTTGCTATTCTAAACAGTGTTTAATCATCAAGTCAGTTTGAGGGGAGTATTCATGATGCTGCCAAATAACTAAGGCAGATTCAATGTGTGTATCTTGTGTGGCAAGTTAATAAGCATGTTTATTGTTCGGTTTTTAAAACAACTGTTAGGCCTGGCATCTTTAAAAACTAGTGCTTATTTCCCTTTTTCTTTAAAATTATGTGAAGTAAAAGTAAATCACTGAGTCCCAAATGACTTAACTGGTTTAGTTCCAAAGTTTTAACCGGTTTCTGAGACAGAAACATGGCAAAGTATTGGGGAGGGGTTCTCTGAACACAAGGGATTTTGACATCTTGCAATTGAAATCACTGAACGGTGACTCAAATTTCCAGCTCCAAGGTCAAATGTTACCCTAATTCAAACTCGGAAAAGAATCTTAATACCAACTTGGTCCTCAATACAAGAAAATTTTGTGGAAGGTCTCTCTGCATCAGTGTAACTTTCCCATTGATTGGCCATAAACTTCTGTGTGATGATCATGTCTACAAGAGATCAGGCTGGGTTCAGAGCCTAAGCAGTCAGCAGTGCTAGCAGGAACCTATCTGGGACCATGCACCCTGGAAACCTTCAGTTTTGATACATTTCTTAATCCCTGCATGGGGAGCCATGAGAAGTTGATCTCCATGTGCTGGAAGCCAGTGTGATGTGTAGAAGCTTCCTTATTACACTTGGCATTTTCTATATTAGAACAGAGGATACAAGAGGGCCTATACTCACCTAAAGCAATTTTTACATAGTTTACAAAAAGTTACTTCTAATTTCCTTTGCAGATTTTATCCCTTTACTTGTGGGTCCCAAGAGTGACTCCAGCTCTGTCGGTTGCTGGAGAGGAAATGTGGCCCCAGAGTTGGAACATCAGGCTGCAGCTGCCGGAGCCTGTGCCCCACTGCCGTGGATGACTTTGGGCACTCCCTTAATCCCTTGCACAAGATGGGATGTCAGTGATAAACCCTGTCTCCTCTCTTTGGTCCCACTGGTCTGCAGGCAGGACTATGGTGTCCTACAGCTGTGGGCAGGACCGGGAGGTTGCAGGGAGCCTGTCCAGGGGAGGGCGATGCAGATCTGAGCTGACATGGGACTGTCTGTTGAGCTCTGTGAAATGCATCTCCAAAATGTCCTCTTCAAAATCTTCTGGAAAAAGAACATGCCAGATCATTTTTACTTAACAGAAAAGACCAAAAAAAAAAAAGACAAAAAAATTTTAAAAAAAAAAAAAAAAAAAAAAAAAAAAAAAAAAAAAAAAGAGAAAAAGAAAGAAAGAAAGAAAAAGGCTTTATGACTCAGTGCTGCATCTAGGAAAAAAGAGTTAACCCCCTTACCTCCCCCACCTCCCCTGCAGCGCATGGTTCTGAGTCACAGTGACCCTCCCAATTACTGCAGGACTATCCCCTTAAGGATGCATCCATCAGAGCTTTGGCGCTGGTTAGACCCCTCTCACATTACCTGATACTTCGTTGGATAAAACCTGATAATTTTCCTCTGCCTCTTCCTACAAGCTGGCTACTGTTGGTGCAATAGCTTCTGCAGCTCCTGCCATCTGGAACAGACTTCCCACCCTGCTGGTTTTGGCCTCCATTTCAATTCTGAGATGAAACAGTATTCTCCTCCCTTGTCTATGACTCTTCATTTCTCTCTAGCCTTGCTAGTATGCATTATTTGTCCTAGTAACTGCTTGACAGTGGTCACTTGTTAGTATAGGCTAAAGAAAAGACAGCAAAATTTTTCCAGTCACAATCTGGTAATTATTTTTTCCCTAATGTTTTGGCTTTCTCTAAGCAGTCTTCTTTTTTTTTTGGCCGAAAATATTATTGCATGATCTCTCCTGAAATATGATTAACACTAGTTTGAATTCTTGAGAAAGCTTCATCAAAGCCACTTTCAACCATTTTAATTATGTATGCATGAAAAAATATACACATTTCTGTTGTGGAAAAAATATTGTCACACATCCTCATCCCAACTATATGTTCACAGATATATCAGATGGCTCAGATGTTGGTAAAGCTAAAAAATGGGATATCAAATTAGCAGAGAGGAACTTTTATGGACTAATTGGACATATAGATCAGGGAGGGAAATAACACTGTGTCTCTCCTAAAGGAAGGAGGATTTTCCTGTTTCTTAGCTTTTCCTCATATCACAAACCTGAGAAATGGAACATGCCTACATGCAAGAAAAGCTAAGTTCGCACTAATGAGAAAGCAAAACTCCAAGTATTTTGGAAACGGTTTAAGCCCTCATTCTTCCAGGGACAAAGAAGGGAGACATTTTGTGGGAAGTCTACTGCAGAGCCTTTAATATCATCCTCAGAAGTACAGTGTAACAGCCTCTGCTTGAGAGGCTTTTATCCTACTGTTTCCTTCTGCTCCTGCCATTCTTCTCCAGACACTGAACAAAGATGGGTCCTTGTCGCATCAAAACTATGTCTCTTGGATTTGAAGGTGTGGGCAATTAGTCTTTGTGAAGCCCATCAACAGCATTCTCCACTAACCACATCGACCTGGCAATGCCCTGCTTGCTCTCCCCATTTAATAAGAATGTCAGGAAAACACATCTAAAACTGAGTCATCAGTGACACTCATTGCCACATGGTACCATCAAGGCCAATTATTTAATAGGATTAAAAAAATCCGAATTTGTACTTACCCATTTGTAAGGACAGCAGACAGTAATACTGGGTGGAACTGAGAAATGGTAGGAGGCATAAAGGCCTCAGTGGCCATAGAGCATCAAGCAGCTTCTGTATTAGGACTTAGGAGCCTTAATTGTGGATGAAAACCCCTTTGTAAAAGGAGCTATGTGAACATGGAAAAAGACAACAGCAGTGCCCTGAGATGGCAAGATGACAAGTGATAATGCACTGAGACTGGTCATCTCCCACTGACGAGTACTGGCAGGGGCTGAGCAGCAGCAAGCAATGTTTGAAGGAATGGTTCTGGGGGAAAGAAGAACCTGTCTGAAAAGGGTGCAAGCAGCTCCAGGCAAATAGGAATGATTGCAGCAGTAGAAGTGAGCACAGTGAATCACTGACAAAGCAGACGGCCTGGGAGGTGGCACAGAAAGCAGCATAAAGAGACAAGTATAGGGAAGCTGAGCTGAGAAGAGACTTGTGTTTGAAGAGAAAAACCCTGAAGGAGAGATTTGGTACTTCAGGGCTCCTCTTGGCCTGGAAAGCATGAGACCTTATTGAGTAATTGAGCTGGGAACCGCAGGGTACCACAGGAATGAACCACCGGACCCTGATGGCTTTGCTTGATATTTCGTCTTCCATTTGCTGCTCCTCTGTGTTCCTCTCTCATTTGACTGTGGTCGATTTGTGGGGTTTGTTTTTCTTTGCTTCATTCCACCTTTTCTCTTTCCTTTTATGTCCTAAATTGTTATTCAGCTGTTTTGATTTAAATTATGTTTATGTACAGTTACTCACAGCTCTGACTGTTGCCTCCTCCCTCCTGCGACTGTCTCTGATGCTCGCACATTCGCTTTGGCTCCTTTACAGCAGATGCCTGGAGCAGTAAATGAAAGCAGCTCTTTTATCAGTGAACCCTTTCACCTCCAATTTTTTTATTTCTTATTAAAGCTCTAACCAGTCCTGGCTTTCTCTTCAAACGTAGTATACACAACTCAAAACAACAACAACAACCACCGCCGCCACCAGAAACCAGATAAACTGCAAAATTATCAACTCTTCTAAACCGTACCACATCCCTCTCACTCATTTTTCAGGAGTGCAACACTGTTACTTGTAGAGGGTGTTACAGGGACCCCACTGTGGCACTCTGAATGCCACATGTGGCCAATCTAATTTAGCCTATGGCTAAACTAATCCTCAAACGTGGAATAAACCTGTTTATGTTATTAAAAAATGCTGTGAGAAAATATTTTACTCAACTTTGTGAACCATACGGTGGAAAAAAAAGGGGCACAGAAAAGGCACAGAAAAGTTGTTGTGGTCAGCAATTCACCGAAATGTGAATATTCAAATATATATATAATTCAGTATTTAAGAAAATTAGGGGGGAGGTGGGCATTTTCCTTTACTGATATTACAAACATCAACACTGAAAATCTTAAGACTACTCGAAGATTTTCCAAGAAAAGTGGAGAGAAGGAGTTCAGTTTTGAAATTAAAGCCTCTGTGCATCCCAAGGGATTTGTGGGTTTTTCATAAAATGAGATGCTTTCCATAATTTTGAAAAGAGATGCATCCCCCCATAAATCCACCCGCCAAAGTACCCTTCTACAAATGAACTCTGTATAACAGTATGTGAAAGGAAGATGAAAAATGCCATTAGTGTTGAAAATACTACTAATTCAGTGAAAGATAGTTGTCGTTGTTTGATTTTTAGTTTTGTTTTTCTTAATCTGGAAATTAGGCTACAATGCCAAGGGGAGGGAGGGGGGGAGAAACAAGGCAACCCCATATTAGCATGAAAATTTCTATCAGAAGCATGTTTAAAAGACAAATATAACCAGCTTTACAGCAAAGTATACTCAACAGCCAATGGAGTATTTGATTCAGGAATCGAACTTGCACGTGCTTACTCATGTGAGTTGCCTTTCTCATCCTTTCAAACCACTGAAAGGAAGAATCCCTTGTAAGCCTATAACCAGCCTCACTAAAGTTTGCCTTTGTCCTTCAAAGACCTTTGCTTCACCTTGCATGGAGATAGTTTTATCCTGTGTTTGGAGTGAGCTCTAACAGATGTAGAGGTACAAGAACTGTATGCAGAAGCTCAAACTTGCAATAGCAAGATAAAAGAGCATCACAGCTTGGTATGCTTGGAATGCTATCAAGACATAAGTAATAAAGAAAAGACACGTTCAAGGAAGCATAATAATAGAGTAAATACAGCCAGTTAACATGGATGAATTTCAAAGAGGGAAGAAAGAAAACATCATGTAAAGAACTGCATAACAATGGATCTGAAAGATATCCGAGTAAGAACGAAATAGCAATCCTGTCCCAAACATTAGAAGGTTTCTGGCTGTCATTATGGAAGATTATGCTATTATTCAATTACATAATGGATACTTATATAATTCAACCAATTGTAAACAGATACTTTAAAAATCCATTTTATCCCACAAACAAGAACATAATTTTTAGGAAAGGACCACTTAAACCTTTCTTTCTGTACAGCTCATGTTTTTTACTCACTTGACTACATGTTTTTCCGTGTCCTTTCTGATCAGCACCAGAGAAAGGATGTGAAATGTTCTTTTCCCTTATATCTTCTTTGAAGTCCTAGGAATAAGAATAAAGACTTCCCCCATGAGAAGACTCCTGTCTATCCAGGAAGCCAGATGCAGTACCATCCTCCAGAGTTCCCCATCACAAGTAACTGAATTCTCCCCAAACACCAAATGTTTATGCAGCTAAGCATCAAGGACTGTGAATGATTCCTCCACTACATAAATTGCACCCCACAAAGCAAGACACAGGTGACTTACAACCTTTCCCAGCTGACCTGTCCAACTGTAGGGAGCCAAGTCAAGAGCACCAAAATTTTTTAATCGGACATAGGGCTGGGATTGACAAATCTGAGTTAATTTCTTCTTCCTGCAACCTTCCTGAGTGAATATTTACAGTTTTTTCCAGATTTAATTCAGCCACCTGTGGCCTAGCCCCTATTTTGTCTTGTCTCCTTAGATCAGGCTGTGGGGAGACTATGCTGGGCTCCTTTTCCACAGTGTGGTCCTACTCATGCTGGGATCCAGCTGTGCAGGGGATGCTGCTTCTCTAATGCTCCTATCTGTGATCTGGGGACGGCACAGTGCAACAGAGTGGGCACCGCTGCACAAAGGAATTATAGATAAATTATTCCTACAGAAAGGAACAGTCAGAGGTAGCTGAGTCATGGGCAAATTTCTAGTCTGACACAGCTGTGGTATAAACACAAATATATCAACATGCTCTAAAAGCAGGCTGTGATATTACATCTGAATGGCATACTACCATTGTAACCCATACATGGTTATTGTTACAGCCTCTGAGAAAGAAAAATTAGTTTCCACACTTCCTACCCTCTTGTGTCCTGAGGCTTTGTGTCTGTCCCATGCCTTGACACTGACACTGTTTGAAAAACTGAGGATTCATTTTTTCCCTACAGGGAAGGAATTCCCAGTAAAACTGGTCCTTGCGTGTTCCTGCTGCATGGAGCTGGTTTCTTACTGAGCCTGTGTGCCTGTGTGCCTAAAGCACCATGTATTGATGCTATGCCTAAGGAGCAAGTGCCAAAACAGATTGATTGACCTCACAGTGGTTAAAGAATTAAAATTACTTGAAGCACAGGTGGGATTTAGGAGTTAGATTTGCTTGGGGAGACACCGAGGTGGCTTTTGAAGTACAAGAAACTGTAGGTTTCTTCCTGGTGAAAGAAGAGACCTGGTGGGGCTCAGCTAAAAGCAGGGGAAAAGCAAGGAAATAGTGTAAATAATAAGGGTAAGAGAAGAGGTTGTAATTAGCATTTCCTGACCCATAATAATGCATTAATGTTTCAAGAGTTAAAACTTAACTGCAGACAGTGACTTTGGAGCTGATCTTGTCATAGCAAAATTCACATCAGGTTGTGGGTTTTCAAATGCAAAAGCCCCAGTATGGAGAACCTTAGTGTTAATAAAAAAATGATTTTAAGAATGGATAATTTAAAAGGCCTAAAGATTGATGCACTGAATGCCTTTCCTCAGGTCCAAATACAGGAAGAGTTAATAGTTAGGAACAATTAAAAGAAAGGAAATCTGCTCGGAGTGCTCACCCATAAGGCCAAAAGAATAAAAAACCCCGAAATATTCCATTGCCAAATGGAAGCTGATGTTTAAACATATGTCAAGCAAAGTTGTGCTGAGGAGCAGAGAGATGTTTCAAAGTGGCTGCTCATGACAAGGTCCTTCCAGTAGTCTTTGCATATGCCCAAGCATTCACACATGAATAGGACAGGAACCACCAGAGAAGACAGATAAGAAAGGATTCAAGAGAAAAGATGTTGACCCAGCTCAACTCTAGTAACAAGGGATAGCTAAAGGCTAAACAAGGGGGAAAACATGGCATTATCAAGATATATATTTGTCATAAAGGCTGAATTAATAATATCAAATTTTTAAAAATATTTAAGACACCAAACTTCCACGTATGTGGCAGTAGCCCATCCACTCAGACTAATATAGGTGAAATACACTGATTATTTTTGGTAATCCTATTGCAGAAGCCACAGGACAAGATCAACTGTATTTATTGTGCCTTATTTGTTTTGTGGCACACATCACTCATTAAAAGTCTTAAATATTGACTTAATCTTCTAAGTAGCAAACAAGAAAAACACCAGATTTTTTTTCCCACTGAAAAGAAGGTAAATTTCCAAGGTCATACAAAGAGTATGTGGAAGGGAGAAGAATTGCTTTCACCTCTCCTGAATCACATGCTTGTGTTGCCATTTTCCAGCTATTCTTTCTCTCTATCTGTGACCCATGTTTTCTCTTATAAGCTGTGGAAAGACAGGGGCAAGATGAAACAGCTATCTCCTCCACAGATGGTGGTTCCATTTAGTTTTACTGCTCTGAAATAATAATAATTAAAAAAAGCATATAGAATTTTGAGGAAAGATCAATTAAAAACAGAAGAAAAGATTGGATGCATTCATCATACTCTTTTTTAAGAGATGACTAGCAGACAGCATAGGACAAACAGGATCCTTTTGAAAAGGATTCCTCTCAGTCCTGTGTTTCTAAATGGTAATGGTCTCTAACTATATGTCAACTCTTTCCAACTTCATTCATCAAACAGAACCTCTAGAGAGACCATGTTGATCCCCATGGCTATAAAATTCCCTTGGTGCTGTAATGATCTGAAGGTATAAAAATTCCATGGAAATAAATCCCAATTAAATACCCATTAACAACGATGGAAAGATCACTGGGGCTATTAGAGGCAGCCCTAAGACACAGTAACCACACACACAAAATTGTCCGGCTTCTTATTTATCTGCTTTAATCACTCTAGTGCAAAGAAAAGCCTTCCAAATGCTTCAATAACTAGTGCTAATTTATTGCAACTGAACTCAGTAGCATTTTCATAAGACTTAAGTACTTATTATTTGTATTGTGCTGTCAACTAGCAGTTTCAATCCAGATCATTCCCTTTTTCTCAGTGTTATAAGAGGTGCTTCTTCTTCCCATCCTCCAAAGCAAGAAACAGTGAAAGATGTGAGACCCCAGTTTTACCCAAACGACACAAAGAGTTGGAGGCACTTGTCTTATTTTACTCAGAAGGTTGTGGCAAAATCTGGAACTGAGCACACTTTTACAGAGTTTTAACTATGGGAGACTCCCCTTCAATAGCAGGATGCTTTTAAACTTGTTGCTGGTAATAAGCTTGGTTCACAAGTGTGCAGTGCTGGCTGATTTCTGTCATGGTCCAGAGATTTAACACAGAACTGAGTAAGCAGATTATTCCTGAAATGCCTACTCCTATGTTGCCATTCAAACACAACTTTGTTCTTTGAGCATTCAGACATGTCTGATCCCAAATCCAGCTATGCAGCATGCTCACACTGAAAATATGACAAGAAGACAGTCCTCAACCTCACTGGCAGTCAAGCACTATTCAGGGAGCTGAGAGGGCAGCACCCACATGGGCTTGATCTATTTATTTTCTTACATTGCAAAGGCATTTTCCTCCTGCACCTTAAACCTTTCTGCTGTGTATAAGTAAAATGAATCCCCACCACCAAATATGACCATTTACGCCAAGCTAAAATCTGGTCTTTGCAACTTCTTCAAAACCACGCCGCAATTATAGCTGCAGACCCACAAAAGTCCAAAGCCTGAATATTCCTGATATTGAAATAGACTGTACTATCCTAACTGCACCATCACCTAACAAGTGATGTGATCTGTGTGATACACTCTAGTCCAGGTTTTGATCTCAACACAGCACACAGAGAACATCGTTGAAAGTGACATGTGATATCTTACTGAATTCAGGCTCAGGGAAATTGCCAGTACTTATCTTGCTTGACCAGAGTGCAGCCTTCAAAGCAGTAATCATAAAATCTTATTACTGTACAAAGATTGGAATTATACACTGGTATCTGTGGTTCACACTTTTTGATTGGTTTAGTCCTTACTTGACTGGGAGATACTGGTTTCTGTCACTAGGAAACTATTCCTTGGTGCTGCCTTCCTTCTGCTAAGCACCTCCCTTCTCCAAAGGGATGTGCATTACACATGGCTTCTATAAATTTTGTCCTAACAAGCAGAAGCACAATTTATTTGGTTTTCCTCAAATCTTAAAGGCCACTACAGTTTCTTATCCAAGTGCCATGAAATCAAAGTAAAAAATGAATGCTTAGCAAGCAAGCACTGTTAAAATTAGGAACCACTGGCTCTGTATTTTCATCCCTGGACTAAAACATTTACTTCCACTGCAAATAATTGACTGATCAAATTCAAACTTCCTCAGGAAAGCAAGTGGTTCTGACCTGACCCATGTACTTTCTATTTCACACTAATAAATCAGTATTTTTCTGCTCTTCCTTGTCTTTCCTTCTGCAGGTTACGAGTAGTCTCCTTCCTGAGTTGTTGTTGCCTTTGTCAGCTGGATTCTGGCTTTTCCTTTCTTTTTGCTGGCACCTGTTTTAAAGACTGCACAAAGTCCCAGAACACGCTGTCCACCAACTGACTTCAGCAGAGACTTCTTTTTGCAATGTATCGAGTATTGCACCTTGTGTTCCCTGGTGCAAGTTTCTGCCCTAATGTTCACATCTGGTGGGCCTTGTGCATCGGTTTTAAAAGAATAAATCACTGTCTTTCCTACTTAGCCACCACTAGCTTATTTCTGCAGAGCATCATGTGGCCTCCATTTCATTAAAAGAGAAACCCTTGGACTTCATTCATAGTCATATAATAGACCTGTAAAAACCTACAGCCATCAGCTCCAAGAAACAAGGTCTTAAAAAACTGTGACACATATTTTTAGTATCTTTCAATACATTTTGTCGGTTGGAAATGAGGACAAACTAAGATTACATGACCAATATGTTTCCTCACAGGTGCCTCAGCATCATCATGGGGCAAAGGCTCCTTCTCAAGCACCAGATTAGAAAATTGGCTTTGATCAAATTCTGGTTATTGAAAGAGATCAAATCCTGGAGCTGGCCACAGACTCTTCACTTTTAATTCCTACTGTTAATATTCTTGCACAGATACCGGGCTTTTTGGTTTTTTAGTAAGATTGATCACTGGATTTAAGACTTTCTAGAGCAAAAACCTTTAATGAAATCTGTGAGAACCAAGATTCAATGCTGCTGGTATATCTGGTATAGCAAATATACAAACTTTGCTGAGCTTCTCACTCTAAACCCTTGATTTTTGTACGTTCTAGATTCCCCAGAATGTAGCTATTTAGGATGTATTATATTCAACAAATGTCCATATTATGCTGATTTTTCCTGTGTAAAGGTTTAATCAAAATGACCTAGCTGTTTCCCTGAATGGGCTTAGGAGGATAGGCATTGTTTTTATCTTTGTAGTAAGTGGCTTTCTGGATACTTCTCCTTCAGGATGTTTCCTTCAGGAACAGAGGCACTCAGGTGGGGTTACAAATTCATGATCCTGTTCCTTTTCTTACTAGTGAAAACTGGATAAGTTTACTTTTTTTTAATTGCAGATGGAAACACAAAATTGACTCTGTTGAGGGTCTTTTAGAAATTAAACTTCCAGAAGTTTACATGGAGATTCATTAGATGCTGAAGTTTGATTCTCAACAATTCTGCTGCACCACATGTTTTCCTCCTCACCTCAGTCATCCTGACCAGGTCATGCAGATGCTGTACTATGGAATAAAGAATTATCTCCCCACCTGGACTCTGTGTCCACATTTCTGAGCCCTTGGAAATGGTTAGCATTGGAATTAATGTGGAGTACTGCAAAATCAAAGAGCAGGAAGGGATCTGCAGTGCTGGGCTAAAGCAGTGGAAATGCCGGCAGGGTGGGTCTGGGAGGTCGAGTAGGGAAGGGCATGTTCAGAAAAGAAGGTACAAATTCAAAGTATGCATAGAAATGAGGAAAGGAGGATGACTGGATGTTTGGGAGGACATCACAGGTATGAAAACATACAGACAAAATAGCTTGGCTGAATTAATAGTAAATCCAGGAGATGGTCTTGGGTCAAATCCTCTCTTGTGCACTTCAAGCCCTGTCCAGCGCCTGAAGAGACTGTGGGAACATGTGACAGCACTGCTAGCACATTGAGCCAAGAAGCATTTCAGGTAGCCCCAGTGTGAGTAGATTTAACAGGGAAAGCAAGGGGAACAGGGCAAGTGTAACATTCCCTTCCTACATGTTCCACTCACAACACCTACTACTGCAGACTCCTTCCCTGGAGACACTCAGAGAACAGCAGAGTTCATTGCAGCAGTGACAGCTGTGATGCCACCTCCCACATAATCTGCAGCCACAATCAGCAATGAAAGAGCCTTGACAAGAACTGGCACACCCCAGCTGGGACTTTCTCTGCACCCTGCAGCAGAGGGAACACGCTCCCCGTGCAGGGGAGCGCTCCATCCCCAGCCACAGAGCAGAGATTCACTGTGCATCGCGGCCAATGGAAAACACCAGGGGGGACAAAACTGCAACCAACGAGTTTGGGATCTCAGTGAGCCATGGGAGCCCTTGGCTTGACCCCAAGTCTGTTCATGTTCTTTGCATGAAACAGTCATTGAGCAAAGTTCTTCAGTACCCCGGTCTCATTTGATGAATAGCGAGTTGTGCAGTATTCCATTGCAACACGTAACTCCATTATTGCTAAGAGGCATGAGGTGAAACTATAGATATTCCTTGACTCCCATCCTATTACTAGTATGAGACAAAATGATACATGTGCTGATAAAAGGATTTGAAATGATGGTCTGTGTGTCAGAAGTGCCAGTACAGTCAGAATTATTTTTAAAAGATTATATTAAAGCATAAATTAAAAGGCTATCCAGAAAGAAAAGTAGATGACTTCCAATAGGGTATAACATCTATCAAGGTTTAGCATACACTGTGTAGTTACCCTTAATGGGCTCAGTCTTTCTCATAGATTATTCACATATTCTGTGGGAAGTCAGGCTGGATCCTCTTTCTATCCCCTGTAAACCACGGTTGATAATATCTTTCCATTATATTCCTAAGGTGTAGCTATTTCATTTTTACCCAAGGGATCCCAGAGCTATTGTGTAGTCCCTAGAATGCTTTAAAACAATTTGTCTGTGTAGCAATTCTTCTTTATGCCTCCCAGTTGCACAAAATCTCACATTTTCTTAATTTGATCACATGAAATGTTTGGGCTTTACTACTGAAAGAAATCACGATCTTTTAATGGGAAAAGAAAAAAAAAGAAATGTCTGGAGAGGTTACATGTTGTCTGTGTAATGCACAGACAAACAGTGCTTGGACAATCAATTGCTTGATTAGACACTAATTCCCTGTGGTTTATCTTAAAGGCATATAGTTCAGCCTTTTAGAAAGTTCAGTGTTAAAAGCAGAACATATACCTGGACAAGCCAATAAAATAAAGTAACAATGCTAATAGAATGAAGATGTCCAGTGTTCCTACGGGGGATTTTGCTTCACAAATACTTCTAATTTTTACATTTCTTTTTCTACTGGGATTTCCATGAATTACACTAATAGAGAGAGTATCTGCTGGGAGAACAGCATTTCAAATTACTGTTAACTGCCTAAAAATTGGCCGTAAATACATTTTGGCTTTGTTATTCCTTATTATGACTCATTGCTGAATTATCCATTTCTTTATTGGATATGAAGATAAATTAGCAAAGCAAATGGAAGTGCTCTAGACAGAAATGCCTGTTATCTTAGGCCTGATCAATTGGTTCATTGAGGTTATTTCCTCCTCATCCTGACTTCCAGGAAAAACTCTGTGCTTCACCATGGGAAACTGATTTCTTCATTCACATGCTATTATTCCTGAAGATAATTGAGATATTTTAAAAATATGTTGTATTATCTAGACCACACTTTGCGAGCCTGAGATGACTGACAGGAGGTGTATCAATATGATGGGAGCAGATCAAAGCACCCACAAACCCATGATCCCCTGCATGATTGTTTGCCTCTAAACTGAACAGAGCTGCTTGGGCGAGATGTGGCCAAAGGTGTTCCTTCTGAAGCTTTCTTATCCATGAATGCTGCCTGCTTTTTAGGACTTGCCTTAAGTGACTAAAGTTTACCATCACTGTTAATGCTGGCAGAGCTTCCCCAGCCATGGCAGCCATGGGCCCCAGCCATGAAAACTCTGCCTGACTCCCTCCTTCATTCATGGTGTGGGAGCCCAGCTGCCCTGCCTCTGCTGTGTGATGCTGGTGGCACTGGTGACCAGGCAGTAGTGGCAGGGACACAGTGGCATGACTTCCTGCATTTTCACAGGAGCCAGCTCAGGTTCCCTGTCCCGGCCAAGTTTTCACTTGCTGGGTTGGAGCTTCTGCATCCTGGGACTGCAGAGCCAGCAAGGATGGGTCTTCCTGTCAGGTCAGAGGTCTGGAAGATTTCTGTCCCACACGGCAGGTTTGAATGCTGCAGTGACTTTTTCCCCTGTCATATCTAGATCCCAAAGGGGCTGGTTTGGAGCACTTTAATTACAAGTGTTGCAGCACCAGCAGACTCCTGTGCAGCTGGTGGATTTGAAAAGTATCTGACCAAGAGAGCTGCGAGGTGAAAGGCTGAGTCCTGGTGTGCCAACAGGGCTTGGTGCTTTGTCTTCTGTAGCTGCTCTAATTCCCTTTATCTTCTCCTAGAGAAGAGCTGTGTTCATACTTCTGCCCTGCAGATTTTCTCAGTAAATCTAAAGACAGAGAAAGTCTTTACAGGCACCTTCAGCTTTAGAGCCTACCAGAATCTGTTACTGCTCACTAAAAAACAAACTTGAAGAAGTTTTCCTAGGTAGTAGCCTAGTAACCTTCAAGGCAACAGGTATTAGTTGCAAATGCAATTATTATATTTAGCCATATTCTGGTACCCATGTCTCTGTGATTTTGTATCTGTAACAAATAAGAAGAAGGGAGAAAGAAGTAAAGTGAAACCCCATTTTCCCCCCTTTTAAAGTAGTGAAAGGAGCATGAACCTCTTATAAATAATTCTTTAATAAAAAGAACAAAAACTCCATTGTCCTCCTCTGATATCTCTAGAGAATATATTTTCACAGAATCAGAATCACAGAATATGCCAAGTGGGAAGGGACCCACAAGGATCATCGACTGACTGAGAAGAGCCTGTTTTGAGTGAAAAACAGCAAAACATGTGGCCAAGAGCAGGAACACCTCCTATGAGAAGTAGGAACTGAAGTTGCTTTTAATACAGTGCAATCAAAAGCTCAAATCAGAATTTCAACCTGTATAACCCAAACTTAAGAAAATCCCAAACCTGAACTTCTCCGAAACCAAACCTTATAGCAAGAGACATGATGACCCCACCTAATGCTCCTGGCTTTCAAAGCTTGTACCCCATCAGACAGGTCTGAGTTTTGTGTTGGACACGTTAGTGGGATAGTGCTAGTTCAGAACCATGAAATCTCTTTGATTAATAAAATTCACAATGGTGCTGAGGGCTGACATTGGACCTACTCACCACTTAATTCTCATTTAAGCCCTCAGGCTTAAGTGAAAACTATTTGCCTTGTGACTTTCTGTACAGGGTGGATTTCATTCTGTGTGAGATCTGTCCATGCAACACAACCCAAGACATAAAGAGGAATGAGAAATATCTTCCTCCATTCCCTCAAAATGTCCCTGATTTCCTCTTAAAATGTCTCTGGTAATTGCTTTCAAATGCTGGCACATAGGCTCGCTTTGGAGGAGGCACTCATTCAAAGAAAATGTGCAAATCTCCAGGGCTGATTTTGGGTTTTGGAGGATGGAGTTCCCTAAAACAAACCCTTAAAAAAACAAGAAGTTGCTATTTCTCTAACGAATGTATCTTTCTTTTTCAGTCTGACAGGGTGAAATGTCAATCCTGAGGAACATTTGCATGTAATTACACAGCTCATCTAGCTTTTCCTGATCCAGAGATATGGCATGCAAGCCAAGCACCAATGTACAATAAAACAGACTAAATCCTAATTAGCTTCAACTGCTTTTGGGGTTTCTTAGTGAAAATGCACTTTCAAGTCAGCTGATGGTTGCATACTATTGTCCCACTAAAAAGCATTGCAAGGGCTAAGCACTCTAAACTCCAGCTATTACAATAATTTATTCCTTTTGTTGATCTAAAGATGCAGAAGTCCTCATCTTCTCATCATAACTGACTTAACGAAAATCTCTGGTGATGAATTGATCTTTTTCAACCTGCCAAGTTCCTGTAGTAGACTTAAAGTGAAACAGTCTTTCATTTATTCTTAACATTTAATCTCAATACAACACTCAAACAGCAGCTTCTGCTGGCATTCTGAATGCAGCAGTTCCAGTTTGTGGGTGGATGCATTTTTCTTTGTCTCTTTACACAGGAGAGTACCTATGGTTGATTGGGTAACATGGTTCACCCCAGAACTGACTTTGCCATGGTTTGGATTATGATACTAAAGCCCTCACATACACAGAGTTCTCACTGAAGTCATGTTAGGCCGAAGTTTCAGAGATAGTGAAGAAATACATCTGGTTTGGTGTCAGCACTTCATCAGCCTTAAATCAATTTGTAGGGGAAACTTGCACACAGAAGCAAAGTCAAAGCCAGTGAAGTTCAGAGTTTTCATCTCTCATTGCCATGGGATACCCACCGGAAGACCCCACCAGAGAATGAACTATCAGTAAAGATGTGTGGGTCTGTTCCTATAGCACAATGTTTCTGGAAGGAAATCTACTCTTACCTACAGAAATGTCATTTGAAATGTTATCAAAACAGACACACACAACACCAGCGAATATTCTTCGATTCTCAGAGTCTATATTGGTTTTTCACATGGCTCGCCCACTTAGTAAGAAATTTCACATTTTCCTGCTGTTCAAGGGTCCAATGCTGCCAGCAATGCTGCCAGCATCAACTCTGTTGCTCTCCACAGAGTCTTTCGCAACTGTAAAGCACCTTTTTTTTTCTTCCCTCATAAGCTTTTTTGTTCACTGTTGGCCAAATAATGTTGATAATAATCCCTTCAAGGGAAAGAAGTTTGCAGGCATAAAAATTACCTTTGTGCCTTGTAAGGGAGCACAATCTCTAGCTCCCTGTGGTCATTTGTCATAGGAAAATAAAAGTGTTTAATGGTATTGACCAGTGCTACATGCTCAATCTTCTTTGAGAGCCCAAACCTTTCGGTCATGTGTTAGATACTAGTCAGCCATGCATGCTACATCTATATAAAGCACAGATCTTTAGTTTAAACTTTCCGTTTTAAAAATTGCACGTTGTTCTGGCATTTTTCAAATATGTACTACTGATTACTGCACATATATAATACTTTTTCTGACATAACATTCATCTCATAGAAAAGCCATGTGGGAGAGGAAAAATTGCACATAGGGCCTCATATCTCTTATCAGGGGCATCTGACCTGACAGAGGTGAAGGCAAAAATCTTCACAGAACTGTTGGAAGACCTGGGTGAAAGGTGCACAGTCCTTTCAAAAAGAGCTTCTTTGGTCATAGCCAGACATGGAAGTGTTAAAGACAACATAAAGGAACATGGGTCTGCAGGTTCTGAGTTTGAGCTGAAGAGGAAACCACTGAGACTGCTGCCATCAGGCTGACCTGTTGTGTCTCCTGGTTTCTTTGCAGTTCTCCATCTGTCTCTGTCCGTCTGGTGACCCTTGCCTTCTACTTTGATTGCAGGCTCTTGGGGCTTTTGGATCTTTTGGGGATTTGGGGCTTTTGGAGCCTGTACTGCACTTGGAATGAGTCCATATCTCTTAGTCTTGAATGAGGGTCCCTCATGGGATGATATGAATGATAGTGATGGAACAGAATTGCCATCCTTTGGAAAATCCTGGTGGTGTGATTATTTTCTCATTGGGAACCAAAAGCAGACATTTCTTACAGAAAGGAAATCATTAAAAAAAAAAAAAAAAGAAAAAAAAGAACACCATTGAGATATTTAATCTGAATGACTCCAAACATAGGTCTGTTAAGTATTACATGTAAAAACATCAGCATAGTATTAACAGTTGTCTTAATAAAATGAATTGAAATGCCAGTGACATAGCAAGCATTTTTATCTTTGAAGGAAAGAAAGGTTTTTTTCTTACTGTAAAAAAATGTTTTGGAAATACTAAAATGGAATGATAGTTTCACAATTGTTTGTTTCAAATTCTTATCTTTGAAAACATCGTAAGAGTTGACACATTCCCGCAAAATATTTCATAGTGATGAAGCCACACTTGTTGGATAGGAAGATGGTCTTTTAGAAAAGCGCTGCCTCAGAGAGCTTAGCTTTGGCCACATACTAGAACTCTGCATAAGGAAATTATGAGAGGACTTGCATTTCATAGAATCAGAGAATGGTTTGGGTTGGAAGGGACCTTAAAGACCGTATAGTTCCAGCCCCTCTGCCGTGGATGGGGACAACTTCCACTAGACCAGGTTGCTCAAAGCCTAATCCAACCTGCCTTTGAACATTTCCAGGGATGGAACATTTCTCTGCAACCTGTTCCAGTGCCTCACCACCCTCACATTAAAGAATTTCTCCCCAATATCTAAACTAAATCTACTGTCTTTCTGTTTGAAGCCATTCTCTCTTGTTCTATCATTACATGCTCTTGTAAAAAAGTCTCTCTCCATTTGCAACACCCCTGGGTAGAAGCACATTTTTGAATGAGTGAACAATGAAACTCTCCCTGTTGCATTTCATGAACAATTTCATGAAATCCCTTTCATGAACAATGAAACTCTTAACATTCAAGATGGATCTAAGGATACAGTGCTCCACCCTTCAATAATTTTCTGCTAAGCACCGAAACAGAACCAGGGCAACCTGTAAAAAACTACACATCTGTAGTCAAATACATACAATTAGAATTAGGAGCAATATCAACTCTGTTGTGCCCAGACACAAATTCACTCCTTTTTTTTTTTTTAAATAAATTAAGATCCTTTAATAAAAACATTGTTTTTAAGGTAGTATCTGATAAATTAGGTGGTTCAGACCATTACAATCTATCATTCAGAGAGTTTAAACACCTCAGTTATTCCCTTTGCCTGGTGGATAGTTTTGAAAGAGGAAGAGAAATTGATGGCCCTGCCTGTGCCTACTTCCCTAACTCAGGCCCAGCATTTCAGGGATGTTGGAGATGAATGCACTGGGAAAACACCAACTCACTTATTTTCATAAAAGCATGGAAGCCAAAAACATTCAAAAAGAATGAAGTGGGTGTACTGGGATCTGGGAAATACTTTGAATTCACCATCCTTAGAGAGGCGTCACGAAAGCACTTGGAGTCGTTCACCAAGCTCTCCCGCATCTCCATCTTGCCTCAGTGCATGAGTAAGAAGTGGATGATTTTTCTTATCTTTTCTTATTAAAAGAGAGAAAGAAAGAAGCAGCAAACCCAAAACTGATTATGATCCATCTCCCATAAAATGTTCACGTTCTTTGCCCTTATAAATAAGTTTATGTTAACAGACTTACATCATACATAACAGCCCAGTTTGAAGCTGGCAAAAAGACGAACCACATCTGAAATGTGGCTCACCTCCATGAGTCTGAACTAGGCTGTGAAAATATAACTGAAATGATTCCACAGGACAGCCATGAAAGACAATGTGCAGGGCACCAAGCCTTGCCTCTCGGGGCACTGCTGATGGAAAGCTGCATGAAAGCAGGCATGTCTCCTTCAGGAAGTTGTCTTAGGTTTTGAAGTGCCGAAAGAAAAGGAGACTCTAGATGGCTGGCTCCTCAATGGCTTCCTTCAGAGCTCTGGCTTCCCATATGGATGGCAACTGGATGTCAATACAGTCAGAAATTGGTCCTTTCCTACTTCTCACAACCCCAGGGAACTGGAAACCCCATGACAGGCAGAGCTTTCTTCCCCAGAACAGTGAGCACCTACAGCCAGCCCAGACCATGCCAAACTCCCAAAGACCCAGAATCTTTAGTCTCTCAGGGTTTGGAGCACCCAGTATCCATGAGAGGAGATTACTGGACTCACTTTCTTATTTTTAATTTAATGGCTGGCAGAGCTGCTGCCCAATGCTGGCATGATGGCAGCACCCTGTCCATCCAAGGAGTGCAGACCTTCTGCCAGAGGTGAGCCCAGCACAGCCTTTGTTGGAAAAATGAAAGAATGGTCAAGTCAGGAATCAGACAGGAAAAAGCAATGTCCCGGTCAGAAAGCTCTGTTTTTGTGGCCCTTGTAAAACAAACACTCCCTGGGGAGAGATTAGTTAAGCGCCTTAGTATGGAGGACACCTTCCCCATCATGCTCTTTACTAATGTTGCCCATCTGCACATCACTTACATCAGCTCGTTCGTTCCTTTGCCATCAATACTTTCTAGTCAGTCTGTAGCCAGTTCATCAAAATGGCCCCATAAATTCATGCTTGCTGCCTCTGCAACACTTTCACAACAAAGCCCAATCAGGCAAAATAGACTCGAAACTTCACCCATGTTCAGTTCCATGTAAGAGCCAGTGGAGAGTGCTGGGACAGCAGACATCAGGGTTGGGGATCCAAGATCTCCTCCTACCTTATGAGGCCCTCTGGTATCTGCACAGTAAAGGTGTTAGGGAAACAAGCACAGTTATTCATGAAGATCCAGAAACCAGAGCCAGAAATTGTCTTTTGTGTGTCTTCAACCCTAAGCCAGGTAAAATTAGCCAGTTTTGGCAAAGCTTCACTGCCAGCGTTGTTCAGATGACCTTAATCTCCTAGAAAGCAAGAATTCACAGAAAGAAACAATACATGCGTGTGTGTGTGTTTGCGTGTGAGTGAATGAGTGAGCTGCTGCCCTAGTGAATTTCAATAGCCCCTCTTTATCTCACTTACTTTCTCCATGGGCTGAGTCACATGAACTCCTCTCCACAAGAAATGTTATGGTGCAAATTTGCAGCACATCAGCTGCCCCAGGACAACTGTGTGAGCTTGCAAGTCATGATGGAAACTGGCAAGGCAGCCCAGCCCTTGCTCTTTGCCAGTTAAGCTACTTCATATTTGGCGCAAGGACTTACCACAGCTACCTCTCAGGGCCATGTGCAAGCGCAAGTAACCACAGACTAGCTCTTGTGTTGTACGTTTGCACCATATATCACAACTTGCTTTAGAAACGGATAGCTGCTGGGCATGAAGGCGATAAAGGCAGCAAGAACTGCTCTGAACTCCCCAGATCATAAAACCCTGCTTGTACTCCTGGTTCTGCAGGATTTTGACAGTAAACTGCTTCAATGCAGCAGTACTTTCAACAACCAAACCTGGAGCCATGTTCAGTGGGTGCCTTCTGGGGTGTCCAGACAAGAGAGGTGCCCCACAGAGCCTCTCTCCCTTGCCAAGTGGCTCAGCAGCACCATCCCCAAAGGTGCAGCAGTGCTGTCTGCACTGGGATTCACCCAGCCCAAGGATCATATGAGTCTGCCCATGGTGTGTAGGTGTGCTCTGGGGCTCTGTCTTGGGGACACTGGGTGTCTGTACAACTTTTGAGGTGCTTTCCCTGCCCTGTGAGGGCCAGGCATTGGGTCTTCCATGCAGAACAGCAGCCACCACAAGGTAGACCTCACTGTGGAGCGAACCTGCCAGCTCAGGCTGAGCTCAGGTGTGCTGTGGTGTGGGGCAGGGCAGAGCTGACGTGAAAGAAAAGCAAATCTGCTCCCACAGCCACTGTCCAGCTCCCTCTGCAGTGCTATGAACTTTTAAAGTCCCTTTCTCTGCTCATGTGCTCCCACAGTCCCCACCTCAGCCCAGCTCTGCGCCCCCAGGTCCCTGTTACAAGCTGCCATCGTCCCTCTGGGAACCCTGTGGGGACAGCAGCGTCTGAGAATTGCTGCTGTATGGTACAATTTTGATTGCAGAGTTGAAAATCCTGCTTGGATTGCCCACTTGTTTCTGTGGGCATATTCCAGTTTAGTCATCTGGCTGCTAGCCTGGCTGGGGGAACACTCCAACACATGGTAGACAAGGATAACCATCCTGTGTTCCCAACACCCCCAAATTAAATGATAAATGTAAAGAATTTACATACAGTCCCAAGGACAAGGAACCCCAAATCCCGAGTCTGCTATTCTTGGCCTTTCACAGCGAGATAAAGGAAAGCCAAGTTTTTATGAGAGTGACTTCTAAACCAAAATTGACATCTCGAAGGTGTTGCCTCAGGTCCAGCTCTGATGGATTTTGGGCACAAACATTCCCTGACGTTGAAAAAGCCTTTTCAGGTGTCTCAAGCTAGGCATCCCAAATCAGTGACCACTTTTGAAAATAAAAACGCAGGACTGGGAACCTATTCCCACTAAGTCTTGTTTATGTGAGCGCACAGCTACAATGGACTGCTTGTCTGTGTAATGGCCAGACTCTGAGTAAGGATTTGCAGACTCAGCCTCCTAATCACAGCCAGTGGAATCCTGGCACTAATGAAATCAAGGGAAATTTCCCTTTGACTTCAGCTGGATTTCACCTTCTGTGTTCCCACCTACAAAATGCGATTAACCAGTCTGCTTTTTTTCACCGTAGTGTTGGGAGGCTGTAGTCATTAGTGGCTACAAAGCATAATTTTATTTCTTAGGGTGGAAGCCGGTGTTGAAATCTAAAACATCATTAATACAGCTTTTTAAATCTCATTGCTTCTTGAGTATTTTGCAAACAAGCAAACAAAATGCCTGAAGCTCCCCAAAATAAAATAACTTCGCCTTTAGCACTTGAACTTGGAAGTACCATATGTCAACCTGGGAGTGCAAAGTCTGCTTTTCATGAGCTGCACAAACTTCCCGGGGGAGATCTAGGGACCGCCAAAAGTTCTTTGGGGGACTCTCTTTTGTACTGAAACTGGGGAATTCTCAGCAGGCTCACCCAGCTGCTGGAAATTCTTCCACAGACACTGATGTGCAGCTCTGTTCCAAAACAAATATCTGCAAGTCCCACACTTCATCCATCTGTTTCACATTTCAAGGAGTTAGTGTTCCACACACAAGTGTGTTAAGAGACTGAGAGAGCAAGCTGGACCAACAAAGGCTCATTAAAGAAGGCGGGGAGGAGGG
>VZRE01002354.1:375371-471665 GCA_013396775.1 Cephalopterus ornatus
GGGATGGGAAAAAGGAAAAAGCAAAAGGAAGGGAAGATAGAAAGCAAGATATTTTCCAAATATTTTATACAGAGCCACTGGGCAGGGTTAACATGGACCTGACAAGGCCAGTGAGAAATCAAAGGATCTCTCCTCTAAAACCCTCTGAAATATAAAATGTTAAGTTTTATTTCAGAACAATACAGAGACCTCAAGTAGAATCACATTAATGTCAGGGGATAGTGCAAGTCAAATTTATCCCTGATGTCAAATCAACTAGAGAGTAGTTACACCAAGAATGAAGGAGACTGCAGGTTCCCATCATTTGACCTGACTTCTGCTACATTTAAAGTCATAAAACATACCCGGTGCTAACCAATAAAAATTAAAAAAACAAGTCTGGGGCATTTTTGTAGTTCTCTACTTCTGATCCAAACCCTTCAGACTGCTGGAAACCTAAGTGAACTGCTCTGCAGCTTTTGTTTTCTGTAATTGTCCCTCACACAGTGCTCTGTAGGGACTGCTGAATGCATTTCATACATTTTTTGGCAGGGGCATTCCGTGTTGTGTTAAGGGTTCATTAATCTGCTTGCCACTAGGCCCCTGTGAAAAGAGGAAATTGTTTCACACTTGCTGAAAGACAGAGAAAAGAGTTTAGAGAGGAAGGAGAAACAGATTAAATGGGAAATACAAGCAATGGAGAGACAGGTTTGGGGTAGTGCTTTGTCATGTCTCGGATCATACAAAGGCTAACATGTGAACTTGGGGAATGAGACAGACTTTTGTTCAGAGAAACTGTGCTACTGTGTCATTAATTAGCCCAAGACAGGAGATTTGGCTGCAGCTCATCTCTGCTCAGAGTATGTGAGCTGAAACAATCAAGGCCCATTTCCAGGCTAAGATGGCAACGGAAATGAAGGGGGCGTAAGAAAGATATTTGTAAAAGGAGCAAGACTTCAGTAAACTGAAGTCGTGAATCAAAGACACAATCATTTCAGGGGAAATAGGCCATTGGGCTGGAGAGAAATTATTTTTCTGAGAAAGGCAGGGTGGCACTAGTCCCTGCCAGGTCTGCCAAGTGATGCCCAGCAGCCCAAATAGGTTCACCCAATTAACTCAGTCTGGACTCGCAGTGTTGGTACCCAGGGCATTTGACAGCCAAGGCTGAGAATTAAAACACCCTCAAGGCCTGGAGATGCATTTCATCTCCCAGTATGCTTTCTAAACCTTCATCTAAACTCCCTGGCACACAGAACAGCTGGAAAGAGCGCAGAGTCCCCAGGTTTTACACTGCATTAGATGGCTGGAAGGAATGACCAGAGGAAATGTTTTCACAACCTGACTTAAACCTTGTGGTTACCTGTTGATAGTGGCAAGTCCTCTGCAGAGACAAAAGCAAGAGCAAGAGCTGCTATCACCACACAGCAAACAGGTCTTGGCGAACAGTCCTCTGGGTCCCACTGATTTAGATGCCTTTTGTATAACCAGTCATATACATAAGGGTTGCAGGATCAGGGCCAGTTCTATGCTAAAGCAGCAGAGATCAGACGTGCAGTAAGGGTGACATATTTTCACAAAAAAATAAACAAACCACTGTGGTTTGAGTTTACAGGGCTATCAAATATCCCTCTAAAGATGAGTGGAAATTCTGATAGATGGTTTCAGCATTGCCTCACACAAAAATGTGCTAACTGGGGTGGGCTTTAGTTTTCCTTAGTGATTATGAACTGTTCAGGCAAAACAAAATTTGAAAATAATTTAGATTGGAATAATCTATTTTATCTGAACCATAAAAATACAAGATTGGAGCTGCAGCATAAATTCTTATTGTGAACTAACTCGAATAAAGAGCTTCTTCCCTTGCTCCTTGTGAGCTGTAATAGAAACAAACAGGTTGTTCTGGCCAGATGGCAATAAGATTTGCAACATCAGGTTTGACGTGTTTAAACATTTTTGGCTGGTTCTGAGTGCAATCACCTCTTGCAGAGAGCCACTTGGACTCTACCCATTGCTCGGCTGCTCAAAAAACAAGGTCATACATTGTTGACTAAGAAGTTCCAGTGTTTAACATTTCATCTTGCACTTACGTTACAAGGTAGTTTGGTTGGTACCTCTGCAGAAGGAAAGAATGTTTTCTTCAAAACTCTAATAAACATTCCTGCCTTGCCTTTTTCATTCTGCAGTGCCTTGCCTGTTTGACAGTGTTTAATTTCTGCATGAAGGTAAAGGCGGGCAGATGCACTTGTGCTTTGACATTAGAGATAGCATTTGGCAAGGCACATCTCACCTCACCATTGCTCATCCCAGGAGTGGCCCTTTTCCATTTTTTTTTTTTGTTTTGTTTTGTTTTTGTTATTTTTTTTTTCTCTTCTTCATTGGTGTTTCATGGAAACTTGCAACAGGCCAAATGAACAGGAATAACCCATGACATTATGCCTCCCACCACTGAGTCACTTCTGGTAGAACTGGGATAGAGTCGTGTGCTCCTGTACCACAAAGGGGCCTATAGTTTCTCAGATACTTGATTGACTGTTAAATGAATGGCAAGCACTTCGTTCTCTATAGTGTGTCATGATTAATTCATCTCCCTCTCATATCCCGCTGTACATGTTGTAGTGGGCTTCATTCATGAACTTAAAAAGACCTGAGTAATGCTCCCCTACTCTCAATTTTGTTTCTCCATAGAAGGTCACAAAATATACCATGGCTGCAGGTGGTCTTATGTAAACAAAGCAATCTGGCCAGAATTCAAGGCTCAGCAATATAATATTGTCAAGTGATCATTTTGTTGAAATAGTTGGATGCCTATAAAACATCTGCAAATGCTAAATTTAAAATACAAATAAAGCCCAAAGTTGGAAACTCCTCAGACTTCTGGTGAAAACATTGTTTTGTAGAACACAGCTCCTCTTGTCCCATGTAAATCTAAAGCTGAATGTGGACAAACAGCTTAGTTCCTGATTGTGCCAAGAAAATGGGCTTTGCATGGGTGCAGAGCTCTTTTATTCCTGCAGAATCATAGCCGAGCTTCCCAGAAGAAAAAGTGATGGGAGAGCAATAAAAATCAGTTTGGGAACTGGGGGGAGAAGGCTCAGGGTGATATTCTTGAAGATTGTGAAACCTAAATTAAACAGAAGAATTAAATCATCTTTCTGTTACTGATTTAGCACTTGGCTGAGACATTAGACCCTGTCCTGAGAAAAGCCCATAAATGGTATCACCCCAGGAGAGAAACGGTGAAGGCATTAAGTCATGGGGATGTTCATCTGGGATAGAGGTCCCTGCTGACTTTCTGATGGCCCACAAAGGGAAAGTCCCTGTCTGCTGGAGCAGAGGAAGATGAAAATGCCACTTTAGTCTGTCCCACTCTTGTTTGTCTAACTGTGTGCTGAAAAGCAAACTAAGGGACAGAACCAAAGCTCCTTCAGCTCACCTGCTCCAGATAAATTGAAGGCTTGCAGCAGAGCAGCATCTACTGAAGGAGCAGTGGGAACTGAGGGAAGGAAAAGTCAGGAGCTAGGTGATTTAGGAGGTTACAAGAACTTCCACAGTAAAGGGCTTATAAAGGGCAGCTGCCACCTCACCTTACCCCAGAGATGAAGGATAATACGGTTAAAGCCTCCCTCTAGGCAGCCAGCGGGAGCCCTTAGGTTTCGGTTTAGCACTTAACAAATCTGAACCAGGGGAGGGAAGAAAAGGGGGATGGAGAAAGGATTTTATACCTATTTTTCCATGGGTTTTTTCAGCCCTGATGACTTTTCAATTAACACCCTTACTCACATTTCCCAAGTAAGACTCTGCCTCTAGATTCTGAGGGTTAGAGGACCGAGTCGTTTTGCTGCTCTCAGCATATCTGCAGCAATCCCTGCTGCTGAGGAGACACCGTGCATTGTAACAGCAGGTGGTGTTGCAGGTTAGGAGTGAGCTACAAAGAGGAGTTTTGCTCAGCTCTTGACTGCACAATGCCTGGCTCAAACCAGTGCTATTAGTCTCTGAGGCCCCGTCTAAGCTACAGCTTGAGCAGTGCTCGCACTTGCAGCTGTGCTGCGTTCAGAACTGTCGGCAGAGGTTTGCTGGTGTGGTTTTGCTATCCAGCTTTGCAGCCTGGGATTTCTCTAACAATTGTGTGAGCTGAAATCATGCTCTTGACTGTCCCTCTGGGTAATATGTCACTTAATTGGTTAATACGCTTATAATATCACTTAAAGTCATAGCGGGCGTGGACACAAATGGCTTTGTAAAGCAGCTTCAAATGCAATTATAAATCTTATTAGCTTTTAAAAGAAAGAGAGAAAAAATGTCCCCCCTTCTGTTGCTAGCACAGGTGGGAGTGATCCTGTAAACAGGGCAAAAAAGGCCTTTGGCATTTTTACCACAGCACTAGGTCATTGTTTCAAGCAGTGTGTAACGAGCATTTTCTCCACTGGGCAGCCCTGAGCAAGGCTAGGTGATGCCAGGTTTCCACTGCTGCTGGAAGCACCCTCTTTCCCATAGCTCTTGTGAGGGTCACCCATGGGCTGTGAAAAGTGGGCAGTATCTGAGGGCACCAGACCCCTTGGAGCATCAAGACAGTCACGGCTGTGATGCTGAGGCCTCCAGCAGCCTGGGAGTGGGAACTACTTTGTGTGCTGTTTCTGTGCCAGCGTGGGCATTTCCCCCAGTTCCCACTGGGTCTTTCTGAGGAGCAGTGGTGTTCCCTACAGGGGCAAGCAGGGCTGGGGCAGGACTCCTGCAGCCCATACATCACTCCTGCTCACAAACAGGGCATCCCACAAGGCATAGCTCTCCTACAACAGTTTTCATAAATGAATAAATAACCAAATTCTTCATTCCTAGTTACCAGACAAATGACAAGGGCTTACCTGAATTTTCTAGAAGGCTAAGTATCCCTCAAGTATTAAGCAAATATTGCTCCCTAGCAGCCTACAGACCCTGCTGCCCTGCAGATGCATACAGTTCACTTCTTGTGTGGGAAAAACATACACGTTAATGATATATTCAAACTGTAACAAAGCAGTTAATTCATTTGCTAATACATCTTTTCTGCTTTAGAGCCTATCAAGTAATGAACATTTAATGACCTATTCATTTTCCTAAGAACTGCTGCATGGCACGGTGGAATCAATACAAAAGATGACCATTTTCACGCATCAGATAATCTTATCTACAAGGTTAAGATAATATTATGTTAATGTTTCCTGCATTATCTTGCATGCTTTCAGCTCCTTTGAGAGGTATTCATTTGGTTTTAGCAGCTTTTGCAAGTGTTTTTGCTTTCTGGATGATTTCCGTTTCATTTTAGCTTTGCAGTTTTTCCCTGCGCTTGGTCAGACCCAGCAAACAGTAGCAAAAAAACAAACAATCAGAAAAAAAACTCCAAACAAAACAAAAAACCCAATAACAACCAAAAAAAAAACCCAATAGTGCAGGCAAATGCTACATTTGACCTGCTTTAACCTCCAGTTTACTCTGTAAAGCAGAACCAGAGCAGACAGTAAAGAAAGGCCAAGCTGCAGCTGAAGTATGGCTCTTAAACTGGCTTCCGAGTGCTTGCTATGAATAATAATTGAACATAAATTAAAAACAAACAAAAACAAAATAAAACCCCTTCAGATTAATATCCCTCTCAGCCTTCAGTTTGTTCAAATCCAGGCCTGGAAGGCATGGAAGCAATGTCATCCACATGTGGGTCCTCTCATGGCAAGGAACACATACCCTTGGAAAACTCAACCTCCAGCTCCCCCCATGCCACCAACGGAGTTAGAGGTGCACCATGGGCTTGGGGCGGCATCCCAGGGTGTGCTCTGCTGTACGACTCTCCTAACATATGGCCACAGAGAAGCGTGCTGGGCCAGCATGTGCCTGTTACACGTGAACAAGGCTGCAATACCCTCCCTGCCAGCAGTGCCTAAAGTATTTCAAGGTGGTACTTGGCATGCCTCATGCTGTAACTCCAAGGTGTACTCACAGCCCTCATGTGCATTCATGGTAGCTACATAATATGCACATTTAGGAGTCCCTGAATACTCATTTGCCTCTCTAAACACAACCATGTGGCTTGTTATGGTCTGTTGGGTCAAAACACTTTTTTTTAAAAGTCCCTATGCGCTGATTTCATCAGAACCCCTCACCAGCACCAACCAACACCCCTCTAATGCACGAGATAAATACATTAAAATGCATTAAAACGCATTAAAACATCTCTGAGCAGCATTGTGAGGAAGCTGCACAAGAGGTTGCATGCAATAACCGGAGTACACACAGCCCCAAGACCTGATGCCGACTGTGGAAACAAAGGGTGCTTGCACCACCACCACGTCCACTTCCCCTGGGCTCCACAAGAAACTGAGCCCAGACAAAGCTCCGGCAGTCCTGCTACCAAAGCAGAGGGCCTGGTTAAACATCACCCCTTCCATCTCACTGTGTATTTCCTGGTTTATTTGCTTCTTCCTACAAGTAGCACCCAGGATTATACGACCTGACAGCAGGTTTGGGAATACGGACATGCACACTGGGTGGAGTCTGGAGGAGGGGACCTGGCACATCCACAGGGCTGCTGGTCATAGAGTCCTGTGGGAGCCGCTGTACAGGCAGTTCCCCTCCACTTTGTGCAGCTCTTTCATACAGCAACCCGGGAGAAAGAAATATTTGTAAAAACTGGAAAATGAGCTGGCAAAGTCAAAGAAACCTGGCAAGTGTAGGTGTACTGACACAGCCTGTTGCTCAATTCAGTTCTTTTTGAGCATGTGTTGCCTACCATCTCTGACCAGGTCTCTAGGTGCTACTCCTCTAAAACAAATAAACAATTTTATTATGAAATGAACAGTGATAACTGCTTTTTTAAGCTAAATTCCACATCAGTGTGCCACAAATTGTTGGCTTTCAAGACATGAACGCGTTCTCACCGCCAGCCAATGCTGCCAGCTCTCCAGTTATCTACTGGGTCTTGCAGTCCTGGGCACGTTTCTTTTGTCCACAAAAGCCCTAGATCCCCTGAGCCCAGCTTTTGGTCTGACTATGCCTTCAGTCTCTGAGATGGTACAGAAAACCCTGAAAATAAGGGTTGATCCAATCTGCAGCTTCAAAAGCAATGGATAAACATAAAGAATGGCAAATGTTGCTGTTTCATGCAGAAGAGAAGAAGTTTCGTGCCATCAAGGAGACACAGATATTACAGGAACCGTGGAAGAAAAACTTGGTTTGTCATGAAAGTTATTTTTCTTTCTTAAATTGTGAAACACACTGAATTTTTTATACCTGAACACTGTGATTACATGGCAGGGTCTTGCTGTACTGCTTAAAATCGGTAGGCTGGAATAGTGTTACTGCCTATAAGTAAAATAAATAATAAAATTAAAAACAAACAAACTTAAGCAAACAAACAAAAACTGAAAAAAAAATTGTTGCTTTGATTTATCTTTACACAATACCAATATTTGAACTCTGCTGAGAATCAAGTAAGTATCATCTGCAAGTGTTATGACTCCTATCTGCAGGCAGCCCTAGCAGGACAGAAGATGTAATTAGATGGGCATCTCCGGGGACACTTCGTAGCATAAAGGATTTTATCCTGTCTGAGCACAAATACCACTCTCAGATTCTTGTATCAGAGAAAAAAGGGAGAGGTAGAGGGAGAGGGAGAGGGATTTTTGTATGCAGGGGTTTTTTTACATTGGTCTTGCAGATGAAGTGAGATGGACAACAGCTTTGGCAATGCACTGTAATAATAGAGATATGGAAAGTGAAGTGAGGGAGCCACTAATTGCAGACATAACTGTCCAACTTTGGGGGAATTACTGTTCATATAAACTTGTAGGGTGTTTCCACTGACTTCCTACGAGTTTGAAACAGGTCCTTTGTCAGTGGCTAAAATTAACCTGATTTACTCAAGCTTGCAGATTAGTAGAATGAGGCATTCTGATTGCCATTTAAGAGTAGAGAAGCATAAGCCATAAGCAAACCCTGAGCTGCAGCGGGAGGACCTAGGAGCAGCCTGAACAACCAAAATGAGCCACAATGTTTCTATTAAGACAAATATGTCTCCCTCCTCTGGGGAGGAAACCATGTTAGAGCTGAAAAAGCCTTCCAGCAATAACCATAGTTCTGTGGTGTTATTGCACAACCTCTGCTGTAAAGTAGGGGAGAACCAAAGAGAATACTATAAAGAAGTTGCTTGAAATAAGAGGAGAAACCCCTTGACAACTGTATGATTGGTTAAAATTAGTCCCACTACACAAAAGCAACTATTCTGATCAAATCCATGAGAATTAAGCTCTAACACTGAAGAATAAAAACAGATAGAGAGACAGGTTGAGAACACAGTTTTTACATAGCTGCACAGATCAAAACAATGTACTTGCTTAGAATAACAGTGACAATTACTAGGAAGGATTTAAAAGGAATAGATACTGGAGAGGCCCACAGAAAGAAAAAGGGAAGATTGAAGTTCTCAACAGCAGGAATCAGGACCAAAAAAAATGACAGAATGAACTTTTCCAGAACACACTAGGAAAACTCTGTAAGATAGTGTCCTTGCAGCTAAAAGGCCTGTTAGGAAATGGAAGTTTGGATGAATAATTAAAATGTATGAAAATGAAGCTAAAATGGATGAGTTCTGTTTCTGCTTTTACTCTTTCAATAACTGACAAGGGGAATGCCTCAGTTTTCCCACCTATAATAAAAGTGGACTAATCATTTCTCTGTCAACAGAGAGGCAGCCCAGAATTAGAAATAGTTCAAAATTGCTGTAAGAGCCTTCTATGCTAAGTGTTGTAAGGATTGTACTGGACTTATTTCTGGGGCTGCTGCTTCCACAGCTGGACCTATAAACAGATGGGACATTCCAGGAGAGAGACCTTCTGTTTCAGTTGCATGCTCTTAACCTCACTTGTTCAAGCAGTATCTCCTAATTCTAAATTAATGTTTTCCTTTGCCCTTACTGACCTTTCTAGAATTGTCTTCTCCACTGGCTCTTCTGTAGCAAAGCACCAACTCCCTGCTTTTTCTGCCCTCCATATGTTCTCTCTGCTCCTTCTTTTTCCACAGTCTGATCAGGAACTGGCCTATTGTCTTTCAAGCTTATGTGAATTGTTGTTTTTCCCCCTTACACAGTGGATTCTCATTGTTAATATGTGAGTTATATGATTACCCACAGCTGGAAATTCACTTCTGTAACCATATAGCTATTTCCTGTATTTTTAGAAATGGCTTTTTCCAGCCCCTCTTACATCTAGTCCCAGTAGTACTGGTTTTAAATAGAAACTTATATTTATCTACAAAGTACTGAGTCCTGGCATCCCTCATGGGACCTAAGAGTCATTCTCCATTTCACACACATGACAGGTCTGCAGGGATTAGTTTGTGATGGTGAGAGGGATCTATAGCTTGGCCATTGTTCTTCTATGAAGGGGCATCACAATCATCTTTGCTCTCTTGGGGCACAAAATCAACCTGCGATCTGTGATTAGTCCTTCCGCTCAATTGCTCTCTAAAATGGACTGCAAAGTGGTTGCTTGTCAGAAGCATCTCAGATGCGTTGAGTGCTGCACAAGATAGGAAGCTTATCTGCTGTTTTTACATTTATCAGCAGATTTTAATTCTGAGTTTACTCAGAAAGGCTCTTGCAGGTGGCCTGCCATGAGTCTATAGGACAGAAACAGATGGATTTGTGGAAGGTGAGAAGATACTGCTGCATTTGGTCTTAAAGACTAGAGGGAAACAGAGTGACAATGAGTGCTAAGAAAAAGGCAAGATCTAATGCAACAAAGGCCAAGACAGTAGATCACCACCTGCACTGGATGTTTGTCCATTATTAGAAATGCTGTGTCATAGAAAGCTGAACGTAGGACCAGCACACACCTTACAACCACTGCAGGCCACTTCAAATCTCCACAGTGTGCATATGCCAGCTGGAGAAGAAATCAATGTATTATCAGGCTGTATTATCAATCTTTTTTAAAAATACTGTTAATGTGAATAGTGCACATAAACAATCTGTGATGTATTAGCTGAAAGGTTCTTTTATTCTGCACATGGGCCATTCGAGAAGCGCAGTGCATGACACAGGACATACAAGAGTGGGCAGAAACACCTAGAGAGCCTGCAACTTTGTCCCTCCTTCATTTGCCCAAGATAGGGAGATGACGATGAAATCTATCAGTCATTCTTAACTCTCATTCCTCCTGTTCAATTAAAATTGGCTCCATAGGAACCATAATAGCATGTGTATAAAGGCTTGGCAAAATGGTCAGTACAAACAAAAATATCTAATAAAAGGCCTTATGGTTTTTGACAAAAGTATAACTGAAACGGAGCAGACTGAGGAAAGGACCCACTGGTCCTATGGCCAAAAGAATAATGCTTTTTTTAGTGCTGTTGAGATCACACCATTGACTTGTCTCAAATCCATAACTCCAAAGACTTTCAATAACTGCAAAGGAAAATGAAAGGTTTGAAACAAACCCAAAATATCTCTTCACTGGACTGCAGGAGACATGCTCCCTGATACCTACCACCTGCCACTGAAGAAATTAACCAAAACACAGAGTTTAACTTCTCCTGAACGTAAGCAAATCTAAATATTCTGAGGTTACATCTAAATATTACAACTACCCTTGCAGAAAACTGAGGCACCGTCAGCCCAACTGGTAGGTCTCCTGAATCCCATTAGCTTGGGATCAGGCACATTGAAGTCACACTTGCATGGAAACCCAGTTATGCTGTTCCTGGAGCAAATATTGATTCATCTTGTGGGAGACATCTGCCTCTCTGCCCCACACCCTGAGCTCCTCTCATGCCATGGGGATGCTGCGCAGGACACCCTTTGTACAGAAGCAAGTTGTTATAAAGCTGAGGGATCACACCCTGATCATCTGACTTCTGCTGTGGGATCTTTTCTTTTAGGCCCCCGTTACAAAGACATATAACATGAAAAGGCTCAATTTTCCACAAAGAAATATTTTACTGTACAAGTGTTCCTGTGAAGACATCATTTCATGACTGCCCTGGTTCAGTTTAGAGAATGCGTGCGGGGAGGAGGGGTTAAAAATACTTAAGAAGAAAGTTTCCCCAGAACTACTCCCTGTTGAGTACACAGGGGGGATAAGCTTTGACAGTTTAGTTTTAAACAAGAGATAACATCAAATAGGCCCATGGGACTGGTTCCAATTATCAACCCAAACAAAAAGAACAGCTGCACCCAAAAAGGCCTGTGCTTACAGTCGTATTTCATTTTAACCACATTACAAAGAAAAAGTCTCATGATATACAAGGCTTTTGGGTTTTCTTTTTAATTCCACAACGTATTTAGCAAGCCACCGCATCATATGGTATAGAGATGCACAGTCAATTAAGCAGGCATTTCATTAACATTGCTTTTATATTCACATCAAAATGTCTTAGGTTAATCAAACCATTACATTAGAAGGGAATGCTACAAAAAGGAAATAACTGACAACTCTACCTACAAAACCCATGACTTGATGTGGATATTGTTCCTGGTTGCCTGTCAAGGTAAAGTATCTTGGGATTGTATTTCCTTGGAGTTTTCACAATGATAATGAGAACAATTATATTTCTCCATCTGGAATCCATTAAATATGATTATGATTGCTGACTTTCCTATCCTTATTACTATCTGGATTAGCTAACCCCATTACAAAGACCATGCTCCCAAAGCTCACTTGCAAATATTGTTATATGATTTCCTGTCATCCAACCAGAGTATCTTTCTCCTTCTCTCTCCCTCTCTCACATCTTTCTGTTCATGTACCATTTTACAAACTATTTTGCCCTTGTCTCAATTATAAGAACCCTAATAGGTTCAAACTCCCAGATGACCTGCATTTGCAGGTGTTTAAGGGGGGGAAGATCAGCTGCTCTATGTGGTAACGACTCTTGCGTATCCTCAATCAAGCAAATGGGTCTGGCCTGTAACTTGCAGGTGCTACAGGGTGGAAACTTTAACATCCTGATCATTTATTTCATGCAGAATATGTGAAGATTAAGCAAGAACTCTTAAGAAAGATGTTATTACAGTGAAGATAGACGTTTTGAACTAGAAATTAATAAGTGATCTTCTCAATTCAGAAAGCCGAATTATTGGCTTATGTCTTCCCAAAGTCTCTGGTTTTCATTCTGTGTTCATTTCCACTGTTTGTAAATGCAGAGCAATTCCAATAGTTTCATTGAAGTTGCTCCAAATTTATACCAGTATAATAAGGATCAGAATGTATCCTTATTATCTGGAGGGTTCCTTATTAATTTTCGTTAAGGAGTCTGTTAAAAGCAGAAATGATATTGGATAAGTGTCAATTCACACAGTTTTGATCCTGTAGCGGATTTATCTGAATGTTTGTGTGTCTTCAGCTGCAAAGTTTAATGTGGCTCTTTGTAAATAAAAGTATCTGTAATAGCAATACAAACACACCAGAACTGCATACTCATCTTTGCTCCTTGACACTAGACACATCTCTGGGTCAAAGCTCCAAGGGTTTACTGTAGGGTTCTGCATAAAGTTATTTCAGAAGAAGCTTACTTCACCTGTGCTCGTGGTTCCATACTTTTTCCTCAGTTACCTCTTCTGCTGTACATCAGTGCTCATCTACTGATTTGAGCATTAATTTAGAGGTTCGTTGATGCATTATAGCTTTGCACAGCTAGCTCAGAACTTTCAAACTGTTTGCTTTGTGCTTTGATTATGCATTCATTTTGACTTGAAAAAGGATTAGATAATAATAAGCAGCATTTCAACTGAAGCCAGTTGTAGCTGTTTCTATCTGTAATGATTGTTTAATGACTATTTAAGATGTGCTGCCTGGGGTTGTCTAATAAGCCAGTTTTTATTAGCTTTCAAATGAATGAATGACGTGATACCGAATCAGCAGTAAAACTTCAGTATTGAACAAAGTAGATGTACGAAAAAGACAAAGGTCAAAAAAATTATTAATGTCACAGAATCATAGAATGATTTGGGTTGGAAGGCACCTAAAAATTCATCTAGTTCCAGCCCCCGTGCTGTGGGCAGATACACCTTCTACTAGACCAGGTTGCTCAAAGTCCCTTCCAAACAGGCCTTTAACAGTTCCAGGGATGGGACATTCACAGCTTCTCTAGACAACCTGTTCCAGTGTCTCACTGCCCTCACAGAGAATAATTTCTTCCTAATATCCAATCTAAGCCTACCCTCTTTCAGTTTAAAGCCATTACCCCTTGTATGTTTCTATTATTAATCATTGTGGACTTCTATAATGATGTCACAACATCCAGGAAAAATATACTTCAGAACAAATAATATTTTCCTGGCTTACATTTTCTTAACTAAACTGTACGAAATTGGGCTTGTTACCAAACTTCTTGAAGTCAACAGAGAAACCACCTTGGTGAGTCCACTGCCTTTGGATCCGTCTCACGATGAAAACAGTTGTCCACACCTTGCTACTCTTGAGTCCATTCCAGCTGCTCTCTGTTCACAGTCACTCTTACATTTTTTCCTTACAGCACCACCGTGGAAACAATGCCTCCATCAAATCTGGGAAAGTACAACTGAGAAGGGACTTTGGGAACTGTGTGTTTTGGGCAAGTATGCTATGTGATCTAAAAGCAAAACATACAAGTTTCTCCCATTTTTTCTGTAAGGAGCCAGGTATATTTTAATTACTGCAGTCTAATGAATCCTTTCTACTCATCAGCTGAGCACCAGCAACTGACTGCATGTATT
Source organism: Cephalopterus ornatus (assembly GCA_013396775.1). Lineage (NCBI taxonomy): Eukaryota > Metazoa > Chordata > Aves > Passeriformes > Cotingidae > Cephalopterus > Cephalopterus ornatus. The sequence continues at coordinate 389,068 of VZRE01002354.1, forward strand.
ATTTGTCCACTATAAGTACGGGCTCTGTGATGTTTGCTTAAAACTCACTGAAAGAGTGTTACACTGGCTCACTATCTCACGTTTGTGACCAGCTAAGGGCCATTTCCCACAGCTCAGCTGACATACAGTAGTTCATTAAGCTGCAGTAACATGATCATGTTTTAAGAATACTAATTGTCATAACTGTGGCTGTCACTGATTTTCTGTGGTTGCGCTGAAGTCTACCAAGTACCACCAGTATGAAATCTACATTAGAAAGTAAAACTGTTTAATTACATTTCCTTTACCACCCGAATTAAATATCCAAGTTGCTCAGTGACTCGTTTCCAAGTGCCAACAACTCAGACCTTCTTTGCTGTTTAAAACCTCCTTTTCTGTTTCCATCTTCTTTGTGTCCAAATCCTTCTGTTATTTCTTCCTTGTGCTGATGATAAATTTGCAAGACCACAGCAAGTTACACAGCACAAGCACTTTCCATGGCGGTAGAAGCATCGATGTTGATGGGCCAGCAGAATCAGAGTTGCAAAGCAGATATCTGGCCTTACTGAAACTACCACTGAATCATTGGTGGTCTTTCCTGTTGTTTCCTACTCAAGGAAAAACATCTTTCAGCAACAGGGGCACCTCAAATCTAGCACTTATGAAGAATTTGAAATGGGAAGGACAGCCCTGTTCTCTTCTGTGATTTGGCCTTGAATCAATAAATTGTTTTTTATTGCTGGTGCTTTTTGTGTGCGTAAATGCCTGGAAGAATTATATCCTCCACGCTCATAAAACTGGATATAACAAGACATGATCACACTTCACACCTTGCAATCATCATGTGAATCATCACATAGAAGAGAAATCTTGCTCATGTCCTTATATGCAGATCAGCTTGGTAAGGCCTCCTCTTGGGGTCATATACGGAAAGACAAACCCAAACAGCAAAAACCTATCATAAGTTTCAAGTAAAGTTTTTATGAGATGAACTATGAACTTTAAAAAGTCTGGAATCTTTAGCAATTGCTTATTGCCTTCAGGATAGATGCAGTTAGTATAGTGCCTTGTGGGCATGCCCTTAGCTGCAATCCTCATTGATGTTCTTTTGCTACTGCTTTCAAAACTGTTAAAATTCCTTTACTCAAATGTTTTTAGCACTTATGTTGATAGGGAATACTTCAAAGGATACATCTTTACTTTATCAAATCTGCTGTAATTTTGTAGACAGAATCAAAGAGGTTCATTTTAAATCTAGTCAAGTTTGCCAACTGTCCTAAGCTCAAGAAATCAATTCCATGTTGCCACGTAATCAACCTAAATGAGAAGCCTGGAACACAACAGGGCAAACTTCTCCTTGGTGAAGCTACATTTGTTTCAGCACATTTACCACTGGAAATAATTTTGTCCCATTATTCTTACTCCCATGCTTTTTCTATTTCTCCCATTCTTCTTAAAGCTTCCCTGATGTATTCAACTTCACAGCTGTATTGATAAGCAGCTGACACATCAGTCCCCAAACACAGCTCTCAATGGTGTCTGTTGAAAGTACAGCATCATGTACTTGCTTCTCTTTCTCACAGAAGTCTCCTCTGGCACAAAAAACCTTGCTGGGTGTTCTCATGCCGTTATTACAACGGCAAGGCATTTAATGAGGGTCCATGCACTTGGCAAGCTTCTATGAACAAATAGCAAAAGACAAAACAGTAGCTTTGCAGCTGAAGTCCTGGACATTATCCTGCACCTACTGTGGCAACAAAAACACTTTTTTTTCCCTTAACAGCTTAAATACAATTGTAAGCTTCATGTCAGCGCTACTGACTCATCCCTCATGTTGTGCTTGGTGCCACACATAACTGTTTCTAGCTGAAGTTTTAGTTTAAATTATTATGAATTCTATAGTCGTGATACAAAAGGCATTTTTTTGTTTGGTGGGTTTTTTCCATCCTGTGAAATATTTGTAGAGAGAGTGTAAACCAAAGCAAGAGATCTGAACACACTAAACAATTTCTGCAAGAAAAAAAGTGTGAAAAACTTAGAAAGCTACAAATCCTTTTGAGCAAGGTGCTTATCCTCATCCAAGAAACCACATGAAGTGTGCAGAACAGAAGTTACATAGAAGGATTCTCAACAATCTTCATTCCTCTCCCAGCTGCATGAACAGGCCTTTAAAAACTATTCTTACCACTATGCAGGACCTGGCCTACTCCAGACTTTAGGACAAGGTCAGTTTGGTTTTGTTCTTTCTGAAAGTCTTCTCTCAAGTGTGGGCTTGGACAAGTTCTGTCTCAAGTGAGATTCACAGCCTTCAGAACCATTAGTAAGGTCCTCATAATACATCTTGTACCATAGAAAATAGATTGAAGATTATTGCCCTTTTGGGAAACATGTCTCTCAGAAGCTATCCAAAATTAGTCTAGATTCAAAGATGCAAAATATGTAGCAGAACTGTTAGACAATTTCCAATAAAAAGTCCTGCAGATGCAAGATTAACCCTGTCTCAGAAATAGCAATTCACTCTACAGAGCATCTGCAGTTTCCAGTAGGACAATATTCTCTTTCCTTATGAATCTAACCTCAGAAAGTTTTCCCTGATATTTGAGTTCAGTTTTTACTTTCAATGGTATTTTGATCAGACCATGAAATACTTTAAAAAATGTGTCCTGTGTTAATGCTATATTCACCTTAAAAACACAGTTCTTAACCTTTTTGGTGTTGAAATAAAAGCCCGACCCTGATGCAGACAATGGTCACAGTCATGTTGAATTCAACTAGATTTCCATATGAAAGAAGATACACTCCATGAAGATTTTAATTCCTGCTTTGTCTTATACTTACATCTTCTGACAAGGAACTGACCTTGAATGTGTCCTGGAATCTAAAAGAGATGACAAAGCAAAGGCAAGGCACACACAGCCACATACTTTGGCTCCAACACACTGCTTTTTAAGAGAATAAAGTTTGGATGTTCTCACCAGATTAAAGCTGTGAGTCTCTTCAGAAAGTCTCTGCTTCAAGTCTCTGCAGAAAGCCAAATGAAAAAATAGGTAAAGTATGTACAGAAATACATAAACATATATTAACAAACAAAAACCAACTGTTCCATGACAGCTTAAATATCATTTTCTTTGTCTTGTGCTTCCAGTTGCCTGGCTCAAGGCCTTCAGTGCACAAGAAATTTGTTTACATGGAGTTCAGGCTTTGTGAGGCTGGGTTTCAGAGCAGAAACTCTGTATGTTTGTAAGGTTATATATACATGTATATACAATTAAGTGTATTTGTTCTATTTAAATAGAATGATGCCCAATCTTCTGCCTGAGTATCAAGGGGTGGCCACTGAAGTAAATGACCACATATTTACTTTGACATCACATCCAGAGGACAGCAGATGGGGTGTACACATATGTCCTGGAATGCAGTACACCAGTGTACAAAGTATATGGGTATCTGTGGGTGTCACTGAATCACTAAGGTCAGAAAAGACCCTTAAGATTATCAAGTGCAACCATTAACCTAATATCCATCCATAAAGCATCTGTGTGCTTGTGTGGAGAACCTTTTACCTGAAAGGACACACTCGTGCCTACATATGATGTGTGCGTACGTGCGTAAGCAGTCACTGACAACTAGAGGAGCGTATAAAGTGTGTGTGTACGTGCCAATTAGGCTGACAACTCCCATGCTGACAAGTCACGGCTCTGAATCCTGCAGTTCCAAAGAGGCGGCGGTGAGAAGCAGAGTGGCTGGATCCACTGCCGTGTGGGAGACAGGCAGCCAGCAAAGAGGGAGCATCGGTGTGACTGACATGTAAGCATTGTGCTACCCTGAGAGCCTTTGTAGTGGTCTCTTTTTTTTTTTTTCCTTGGCACTCCCCACAATTCTTTTAGAAGCAGCAGCACTTAAAGAGAACGTGGCATCTGGTGAGGAGGAAAGGAGGGGATCCACTACAAGTAACAACAACTTTTAAAAAGAAAAGTTCTCTCAAGATTTTAGTTGTCTAAATATTTCACAAATGTCTTTGTGATTCATACAAGCAGGAGGGTGAGTGGATTTATTAAATAGGCCCATTTCCAGAGTTTAGAACTCCCACTTGATGTTCCCAACTAGGGATGTTCCTCATTATTAACCCTTACATTAAGTTTGTGCAATTACAGAATGCTTTCCTCCAGATAGATATTCCTTAATGACTGAGTTTTTCCCTTTCTTCCCTTTTGAAATGGGAGTGCAATAAATATCCAGGCTGACCCTGGTGCCAAAGCAGGCACAATGTCCCCGACATCCCACGAGTGACACAAAACTCCTTTCTCCTGGGGTATGAAGAAGGAGGGTTGCCCTTCCAAAGGGTTAAGGCATTTTTGAATACAGATTTGTATCTTGCGTACAGAAAGCAGCACGTGGGGATGAACAAGGAAAAAAAAGATCCTGTTTAGTTTCAGTGTGTGACATTTGCCTGGGGGAAGAAAGTGCAGAGCTCATTGGAAATCCTATTGTTGAAACTCTGACCAGTCAGTTATAAAGTGTCATGATTTAATATGCCACAGTTGTTTCCATTTTCAGGGTCAATCACTTCATCTGTGTGTATGCGTGAGTCTGTGTGTGTGTGTCTGTGTGTGTGTGTGGTGAGCCTGTGCATTTAAAGAAATACTTTCAGGTTTTATGTTGCTTAATTTCCTTTACAGGAATTCTTTTTGTTTCAGCAGAACAGATCTCCAGCAAGATTTCTTCCTTCACAGCACGTGGAGGCACAATTTCCAACATCAAATCCTCTGATCAAAGCAATGAAAGTTAGAGATTGAAGCAATAATTATGACCTTGATCAGGGTTTATTCTCTTACATGATTAATCATACACAGTATTTAAAAATATCAGGTGCCTGCCTGCTGAAATATCAACTGAAAACACCACCTATGAAACAGGTAGAAGAAAGGTCAACAAATCTGAGCTTGTTACAGCAACCTGCAAGTCTTTACACATTTCACTGTTTAGACATTAGTTTGCGATACCTGTTTTCTTTTATGACTCTGGGCTTTGTTACCAACTTACCATTAATAGGGTTCAGCCAATGCAGATCTTTTGACTCTTTTTCTCTCTCTGTCCTCACCTGTCAGCCTTCTCTTCATCAACTATATTTATTACAATCAAGCCCTGTCAACTGTCACAGCTTACATGCAGTCTGCCAGTAAATATGTCTTTCCAGTCATTAGACATTCCTTCCAGTCACCTTGGGATTTCTACCTTGTCTATCTCACTCCAAAAAAACTTTTGTTCAGAAGTATTAGACTCCCACAGAGCAGTGTCAGCTTGGGGCCATTACTGTAGGAAGTGACAGAAAACACCAAACTGTCACTCATTAGGATCTAGTTTTTCCAGAGTTGATGTAAGTCAGATTTAGCCCCAAAACGAATCATGATTTATTTAATATATTTGCTTCTACAAGTGTCAGCTCATCAACTTAAAATGTTTCTCCTTTAACTCTATTGAGGCCTGTACAGAAAGTTTTCTTTGAAACCTAGTTTTTGCTCTAAGGCTTGATAATTAGAACAGAACTGAGAACAGTCAAGTTTCTGCTCTACAGGTGCACTTTATTGGCCATCAGTTTTATAATTATATGTAAAATATAAAGCATTCGTTTTAGAATTAAGGCTGGACACATGAGAAAATGCCACCTGGTGAGTAAGTGCTTTTTATGCTGGCTCCCAAGTCCAAGGTGAGATTGTAAGTCTATGCGTAAGTTTAAAGGGAGAAAAACAATTAACAAGGGGAGCAAGAAAGGAAAAAGAAAAAAACTCCAACCTGTTATTTTCTGATTATGCTACAAATTGTCTCTCCAAAGCATCTCTAGTCCATCCATCCAGAGCAAAACAATACTGAGGTATATTCACAGGTCCTTCCGCAATTGCACCTACAGCTGGTGCGAGTCATAAACTCCAACTGCTCTCCTGCCTCCTCCAAAGTTCCTATGTCAAGCTGGTTGGTACAGGGATGCATAGTACTATCTTATCCCAGGTAAAGTCAGAGAGTTGGTGGATCACAGAGAAATGTAAAAGTAATAGGTGGCCTTGCCACTGGTAAAAGTGAGAGGAAAGAAGGGAGGGACAAAGGTCCAGGATCATTAACCCAGAAGATTTGAATTGCTTGTACCTCAGTCACCAGAGTCAAGAGGCAGATCTGTCACTGGTAGAAAACAACGTAGTTCCAGTGAATGTACAGAGTATAGACTTGAGAGCTAAGCAACACAGAGAAAATGTCAGCAGCCAGATTTTGCATTCAAATAAGGACATCATGATTAGGGATTCACTTATGCAGCAGCTATTACAGGCTGTAAGGGACTATAAGGTATTAAAAACAGTGTGTTTGTACCAATTACTTGGTTTCACTATCAAAATGCAAACATTTCTGAGGTAGAAAGGGTGTCTATCAAGTCACAAGTTACACTGAACAGGAATATACACACAAGTGATGGAGAGTAAATAAATTGTCTCATAAATCATAAGTCACTTGGGATTTTTACTGGACACAATTACCAACTTCTCATTCTTTGTTTCCTGCCTGTGGAAGTAATAATTCCTGCCACAAATTGCCATCTGAGATTAAATACGGAGCCCAGATTATGACAGTCATCAAGGGGGTGAGCAGGGTTTATGAATTACCTACAGGTTTTCAACAGCTGTGACTGCACAGGTTTGACCCTGACAGCTGTGTGAGTGGGAATAGATTTCACCATCAAGGATACTGAAAATTGTAGGTCGTTTGAGGTTTCCACCCTAGACCCTGGGAACCATCCAGTATAACTCCTGGCCGCTATTACAGGGTTTCAGCAGTCTCAGGATGCCAGCACAGGGGCAGCAGTGAATACTGGGACATTTAAAGCTACTCTCTTAGAACAACATGCTGGGCAAAAAAAAGGTTTGGGAAACTGCATTTAAACGTTGTGTGTTGCATCGAAAAGGCGATCCTTCAATATTACTCTGTTAGCAAAGAAATATCAGCTATAAACACTACTGACAAGGTTAAGCTCATTTTCTGTCTTTTCATACAGCAGCTCTAGAAATGTTCTCTCTTTCAAAAACAGATATTTTTTAATGTTTTGGAGATACTAGGAAAAGAGGTTGGTACTTATATTCTTTAGCCTTGAAACCCCAGATTACAGATGATGAGTATTGTGTGACTTTTCTTCCTTTTGACCTGATGAATGATGTGGTGATACTGCCTGCTGGTAGCTAAACACAACTCATCATAATCTGCATCTTCTTACTGAAAAGAAGCAGTGTTAATTATAAAACAAGGGAATAGAAAGTAGCAGGTAGAGACGTACCATTTACCATGAGGCCTATTACCTGCCAGCAAGACAGTCCTAGTTCTGTATTCATTTTCTAGTGTTTAAAGCTACATCAGGCTCCTAAACAAAGCAGGAGTTGGTATTTCTAACATGCTTTTAAGTCTCTCACCACTCTTGCTAACCTAATTTCTAATTTCTACTCCAAAACAGCTGGGTGGCTCACAGACCCTCCTGCCTGAGGGACCTCAAGGGCACACCATTTTCCAGGATGCTTGCTCACTGAACAGCCTGACCTATACAATAATATGCATATGGAGGTCTCATACCAGTTAACATGTTTTTTTTACCTCTCCCAGGGAGGTTGAGGTGAAGCTGTTGGAAGGATCAGCCACATCAAAGCCTGTCCAGAGCTCCAGAAAAAATGGCCAGTGTTTCCTTCTTTTGTTGGCAGGGAACAATAATGAGTTTGTGCCAAGGTGGTGCCTATACCCAAACATGAAGGAAGACTCACAGAATCATAGAAAGGTTTGGGTTGGAGGGGACATTAAATCCCATCTAGTTCCAACCCCACTGCCATGGACAAGGACACCTTCCACACAACCACGCTGCTCAAAGCCCCATACAACCTGGCCTTGGTAGAGACTGATTAAGTTTTATTATGCTCTTCTTCTGAAAAAAGGGAGAAGATAAAGTCTGTGGGATGGCACTAACATGGTGACATGGTCCAAGTGCAAAAACACCAGCCTTAGGGCCACTAAGATATTGCTGACGCACAGTGTTATGAAAATGCAGTATATTTTCATTAGTAAGCCTTCATTGAGAAGGCCTATCTCAAACAAATATCCCATCATTAACAAAGTTTTGCAACCCTTTTGGAAGTGGATACACACTTACATGATTGGAAAGTGGAGATCAGAGGATTTAAGGGACCTTTCTGCAAGGAAAGACATGCTTATTGATGGAATTGCCCTCACACTTCTTCCTCACATTTTACCTTGCAGGTGATTTAGGAAACCAGCCTACAAAACCTTACCTCATCACAGCAGACAGACTCCAACAAAGTCAACTTGTTTTGGATCAGCCCTAGGATTTTATGTTTACAAACGAGATGGCAAATAAATTGTCACAAATCAATTTGAGAAAGCAAGAAGTGACCACAGATATGCCAGCCACACTGGGAAACAAATGAAGGACCCACTACAGTCTGAAGAAGAGAGGAGATGGCTAGCACATGGCAAATGTGTCTTCAGCGTGTTCCTCAGTGAAACCCAAAGCAAGATGTGTAACAGGAACATCCTAAGGAAGTGGGTGTCGATAACACAGCATGACTTCAACCTGCCCTATGGGAGCTGTAAGAGTTACCTTTTCATAGGAAGACAATAATTCCTGTCTCCCTCGCTCTCCCACAGGGAATCAGTCCAGCACCCTCTCAAAGGACAACGTGACTCAACCGAAATCAGCTGCAGACCTTGCCGTAACTTCAGTGCTGCACCATCAGTTCTGTTGTGGCTTCGATTTTTAAGCACTTTTTTCCCCTCAAATATATTCTTTCACTACATAAAAAATCCTGAACCAACCTAAAGCCCTTCATCACTGGCCCTAAAGAGGATGATCTAAAAATGAGACACTAGATTCTGCCTGACAAATCATCTAAAATACTTACACCCACCTGACTGTTGCACTCAGCCTCCTTGGTATGAAAAAAGACCAAAGAAATGCTTGTGTGTTGACTGCAGCAACACAATTACAGAAACTGCTACCAACAAAGAAAATAATAACTGCTGGAGCTATACATGAGGGAAGCAGTGGGGGGAAGGAGGAATGAAGGCAACCTCAAGGTTAAATGAGCAATAGGTTGGGGCAAACACAAACAAAATGTAAACAAGAGAAATCTTTCAGCATAATTTTGAAAGTAAAGGCAGACTGAACCGTATTATGCAGGTGTACAGAAAGCACTTTGCTGCACTATGCCATCTCAAGTTCTTGCTCCTATTTCCTTTTGTCAAGAGGTCTTTGATTGAAGACAAGATTGTCTTCCAAAGAAAGGATAAAATGTCATGTGAATAGCTCAAGTGATAGACTGCAGTATCTTGGATGCAGCAAGAAAAAGCAATGCTAATGGATTTGTACAGTAAATAATACGGGGCAAGAGGGAGAAACAATCAGGCCTCACACAAATATAGAGAAGCTTGCTTAAATCTCCATAATTTGCGCTGATTGCCATGGGTTATTCAGCTCAATGTACTTCGGGCCGGAGGAGAAGAGTTTCCAAATTTCGCCCATAAAAGTCAGAGGGTCACACCAACTGTTATGTACCTTAAGCCCTCTTTTATTACCTTTTTTATTCCAGTTTGCTAGTTCCCCAAAACTGCTTATTGCAAAACAGCTGTCTTCAGTCCTGAGGAATGGTACACTCCTAATGGATCATAGCAGTAGCCCTGCAAGCTGGGATAGAGAATTTCAACTCTCTGACTGGTACCTGTGGTCACAAAGTGTTTCTTCAGGTCCACAGATGAATGGCCCAAACCTCCTAAGGCTCTTCTGTAGCCATGTGAAGTGAATTTTGTGCTTCAAGGGACCTGTCTCACCTGAAGTTTTTGCCAGCTCAGTGGGAGGTAAGGACCTGCTAAGCAGTCAGAGGTAAGGCTCTAAGTGAATCCCAGGAAGGGAGAATAAAAATCAGTAGCTGCAAACATCCTGCTGAATTAAACTCATGTCACAAAAAGTTGCACAGAGAGGCAGAAAACTGAATGCGCTGTGACTTTCAAGACTGGGTTTCTGTGCTGTTTCTGGATTTGAATGCATACTTCCTGCTGTGTTAGAATCACAGAACACACGACAGCAGTTCTGCGGCATGGCTGGCAGATTGCTGACACCAAAGCTTGGCAGGTTGGAGATGTCAGAGGACAAGCAGTCAGCATAGCCATGGCTTCACCCAGCTCAGAAAAATGAGTCTTTGGGCATCACGCCAAACGTAGCTTTGTGAAGAGCCGTGCTTTTAAATGGGGTGTAGTGGGAGGGATATGGAGGTGAGCTGTGACTTAGCTCACACTGACCTGACTACAACTTTCCATCCCCCTACTTACCTTCACCCTGCCAGCCCCTTTGCTCTGCTCCTGTCTGCTCACTACACACACACATACCCACTTCTCTCCTTCTGATCCTTTTCCACCAACCTTTTTCAAGGGCTTTCTACAGTTATAGCCATAGGCAGGCTCCCTGGCTACCATTCCTGCTTCTCCTGCAGTGGTCTCCTCCTCCCAGCTCCCATCTCTTGCACACTCTCTCGTTCAGCCTTCCCACTTCTGCTCCTTTCCGTTCCTTCTGTTTAGCTCTCGGTCCAAATGCTGTTCCCTCATAGATTTGTCCTTGTCATCATGGCATTCATCAGCGTGTCTACCTTCCTGTTCCCCTACCATGTCCCAGGCATCAGCAGAGGAGATGCCAAAAAAGATAACATAGTTTCGGGGGGGAGGGTTTGCCTCAAAGCTATTAAAGTATTTGACTTTGATCACTGTGAATTTTGTGCCACAGGTTTCACAGTCCTTGTGTTCTTTTCTCTAGTTGGTGTTGGGGATTGATTTCTGCCTGCACCATCTAAAGGGTGTCTCAGAAAAAAAAAAAACACCTTTCTGGATGAGGAGAAAAGACTCACTTTATTAATTTCCAAAATGACTCATTCTGAGTGAAAGGTGGAAAAAGTGGGTTGCTTTGAGACAACCTTCTCCCGTTTGGGAGCAAACCCAAACTCACCACCAGTCAGGGCAGGACAGCAATCAGACGCAAGCGTTAGACTCAGCTTTCCATCCCCTAGCACATAGCAAAAGGCCTTTCTGAACAGTTGAGAATATTAGGTTTCAGATAAAAAAAAAATAAAAAATACATCCAGCTCCCTTTGGCCCTTTAGCTGAGATCAGTTGTGATATCTGTTTGAGATCTGATGTGCTGGATCAGGGACGACAGCACTCACTGGCAGGGGCATGTGCTCTGTGATCTGACAGATCTTGCCTGCCTTTAACTCCTCTGATCCTATGGTTTGGCTGCCCTGTGGGTACACTGTGCACTTACCTGAAGATGCACAAGGAGCTGCGGGATTCCATCACACTGTCAAGACACTTCACGGAATACCAGTAGCAGAAGACTTTCAGGAAATGACACTACATCATCATCCACTTCGTGCTGCTGACTTTGTGGTGCTGTTTCCTGGAGCCATCTCATCCCATTCATGAACAACAGAAGAGGTAAAAAAGGTGAGATATGAACATTTAAAGCACCATTATCTGGTTTTCTGTCTATTGAGAGCCTTGAGTGAACACCAGGACTTCGAATGCCTCTTCAATCACCTAGCTGACTCAGAAAGCCTGGGAGGTGGTAGTGGTAGGAGACTTTGTAGACCACTAAATCAAACCAGAAAACAGGACTTGTTACTCCTTAAGATCTGTCTGAAGCACATCAAGGAGAAGAAACTCACTGCTAGGGGGTCCTCAGTTTGGGAGGCATATGCCAGAGGTTTTATGCAGCTGGTAAATAAAGCATTACTTGCATTTCTCAACAAAATAAGACACAGAGAGAAAAAGAAGGACAGAGGATAATTCCATTAATGAGAAACATACAGATTCAGTACATCGTTCCTGACTGCCAGGAGTTAATTAGTTACAGTCATGAAAGAAGGTGGTCACTAGACACCTAGAGTTGTACCAGTGATACAAACAGGAAAGTCCAAGCAAGGAGCATATGTAGTTGGCTCAAAAGAGCCAATTAATCAAAATAAATTGAAAGGAACAAGAAAAAAGACCGAAAAATGCAAATGAAGATTAGAGGTACTTTATAATGAATTTCTTAAGCAAGATAATTATGAAATTGCTGTTAAGTTTAATTCACATACTGTTTCAATTGAAAAATTGGTATTTGCAATACTGATAAGGCACAGGATGAATGGGTGAAGAGCTGGCTATTTGGCAGATCTCCAAAATACACTTGTCAACAGAGAGTCATCACTGAATGGGATTTCTCCTTAACGAAATTTTGCAATGACTAGTACAAGTCTACAACTAGCTGATGTTTTCTAGAGTGGATTCAGTTAGTAAACATCAAAGCCTCATGCATATGAATTAGTCTCAGTAAAAATTATGCCCACATCAGAACATCTCCACAAATTGGTTTTGGAAATTTAACTCTCTTTGAAAACATTTCTGACCTGCTCTCTCAAAGTCTTTGCTGATTACAGGTATGGGAGAACAGAGACCTTGACAGAGGGACAAAAGAGGATGCTGATGATGTGGGACTGGCACTTGCAACACTCAAGTCTCTTGGCAAGGTGGGAAGAATTCTAAGGGAAGGTGTTCTGATACACCCTGAAGCAAAATTACATAAATGGGAAAGCATGACCTTCAGAAGTGTCCATATATCTCTGCTCACTACAGAGAAAAATGAAATTTGCTGACTTTTAGACACCAGGACTTCTAGTTTGGCTAAACTTAGGTGGGATGATTGTCACCCTCATGGCAAAGAAAAGAATGAGTAGGCTATAGAATACACCCCAGGCAGGCATATGCTAGACTGTGGGATCCAGTTGTCATGTTAAAAAGGGCATTATAAAATTGGAGGAGGCTCAGAAAAGAGCCACAGAAATGATTTACTCACTGTAGATAATGTTTGACAGTGAAAAACCTAAAGATCTCACACTGTTTAATTTATCAAAAAGCAGATTAAAAGGTTACTTCATTGCAGGCATTATCTCATAGGAATGCCACGTACTGAAATGCTCTTTAATCTAGCAAGAATGGCACAAATATTTAACATTGAGGGTGATTAGCCACTAGAATGAACCACCAAGGGAAGAGGTGGAGTCTTTCTCTCCTGATGTCTTCAAATCAGGTCTGAACGCTTTTCTGGCAGATGTGCTTTAATCAAACAAAAGCTCTGCTCTAGTCAGATGTAAGTTACTGGGTTGAATGCAGAGGAAAATGGGTGAAAAAAGAATGCACTCCTGGCCTCAAAAATCTACAAATCTGTGAATGCCAAATGTAATTTGAATATACTTGCAGGAATCAAAGTATTCAAACTGTGCTCCACTTTAAGGGAAAAGAATCCCTGGAGAGTAGGTGGAGACATGCTCCCAGTGTTTGTGAACAGCAACTACCTCTAAAAACTCAGTATCTTATCCAAAACCTGACACAGTCTCCTTTCACAGCCCAGTTATGACCACTGCTTCGTATAGGAATAAAAGAGTCTGATTTTCATAGGTGGTGGCCAGGCACATGTGGGTCTCAGGTCAGAGGGATTTGTCAGCACTTAGCACCTACGGATGTGAATTTAGACAACTAATGAAAGAGGAACAGTTTGGGAGTGACTTCAATAACATCTGAAAGAGACATAGGAAAAAGTACCCCTCACTTCCCGTGGTCACTGTGCTCCTAGGCTGGACTTTTAAAATTCCAGCTTTTTGGCGTCAGCTTTCTTTGTTCTCTCAGCTGTAAAATAATCACATTTCCTGGACTGGACAACTGAAAGGATTAACATTAGAGTGGTAGTTTTCAACCTGGGGGTCTGCAGACCTCTGGGGAGCTCCGTGGACTACTTCTAAGGTGTCTGCGAGAGGTGGCTAAGAAAAACAAGTCCATTTATGCTGTACAGCACTCTAAGAATGTGCATTTCAAAAGGGAACATACTCCTCTGGAAAACACTTCATGGTTCACAAATCAAAAAAGGTGAAACGCACAGAAACAGAAAGTGAGAAACAGCCTGTAAGTGACCTGTGATTTATAGCCGCTTTCCGTGTGTGGCAGCTGGGGGTTGTTCAGCATCATTTGGAAAGAAGGCATGGAGCCCCCCAGGCCTCACTCCTGCTCACTCTGCCCAAGGAGCCCATCCATGGAGGGCCATGGAGGGAACACTGCCTCCTCTCCAGCCATGACCAGAAGCAAGTGCAAACAATGGCAATAAGCAAAAAAGGCGGTAGGAAGCAATTGAATGTAAAGCACTCCGTCTTCTCCCAGCTCTCTGGCTGATGCCTCCCACCTCCCAAACTGGGCACCAGCTGACAGGTGTCTGATTGCCTTCTTTCTGGGCTGAGCAGTGGGGCCCACAGTGATGCCACTCGCTGTCCCAGCAGCCTCCAATGACGTGTTCAGGATCACTTCTTATCTTTGTCTCTAGCCTCTTTCACTTTCACCTATTCCTGTGAGTTTGGAGCTTTCCACCCCCGCCTCCTCTTCTTCCTTTTTAAACAAAAAGCTTTGCTTGTCAAGCTAGTTTTTGTCTCTCTGAACTCTGAGACTTCCAGCCTTGACACAGACACAGAAATACTATTCAAAAGGTGAAAGTTTACAGTATTGAATAACAATGCCAGCTGCTCTCTTGGTAACAAATTCCACTTCTGACAGAGGAGGGATGAGAGGGTGGGGAGAATAAACCAGCAGCCTGGTGCCTACTGCTGTGGGACTATTTTGATACCTGAGAGCTGCGGTCTAAAGGTGTCTGTGTCTCCAGGTGGCCTGAGAAACAGCTTTGCATTGTGAGAGGGACTGGGAGACTGTGCCTGGGCATGGAGCACCTGCCTGGCCTTGGGAAAGAGCATCCACCTTCCTCATGCCTCTTCTGTCTGAATTGTTACGGGGAAAACAAATCCTCTGTAGCTTGCTCAGGCTGTAATCAAATAAAAAGGACATAAGACAATAGGGTGCAATAAGGGGAAAGGATTCAAACAGCATCATTTGGGGCTTCATTGCTCCTCTAACAATAACTTTTGTCTACATCAGACTGTGAGGTTCATTTACAGTTGGAGGAAGGCTTTTCTACTATGCATGATTTTAAAGCATTCTGGACTACTTCTTTTAAAATGCTGGGGTTTTTTATTTTTTTAATCATTGCCAAAAAGCTTCTAAAATCAGACTATCAATACACATTTACAAGAGACATTCATCTCACTTTTAATCTTGGAATCCTAGTTCTTCTTTAATCTTAATACTCCAGCTTTGTATTTGAGATTTGTATTTGCATATAGAGTTTAAGCCAATAGTCAAGATATCAAAAAGCACAGAAGCTCTAAGAACTGAAGTGGTAAATAAGAAACATATATCATCACACCTAGGCATGACACTGGACATTTTGAAATACCATTCTGCTGAAGGAGATTTCACAGTGCTGTTTCATTGGCATCTGACTCCAAAATCTTTCATCATTTTGACACTATCAACTACATAATAAAACAGGCCTCTTTTTTTGTTTGTTTTGTTTAGATACATAATTTATGATTTTATCAATAAGGGTTGTTGTTTTTTTTTAACAAGCCATAGCTGCAGCAAGCTTTGTGCTGGCTTTTTTAAAGCATCAATGGCACTAAGATGTATATATCTAGTACAATCACGGACCAGCCTTTCATGTTTATTGTATATATATACAAATTTACTGTATTGATGTCTTTAAAAAATCAGAAGTAAACATTTCTTGGGATACAAATGTATCAACACAACATAAATTATATATCTGAACCAAATGGAAGATGTCCCTTTCTAAGGTAGCTCACAGGAGTAGGAAAATTAAAGAGTTGGGTGCCAGAAATGAGTGGATTTGTGGATATATGTGTGTGCAAGGAATGACAACATGTCCTGTGCTTTCCAGGGGCATGATGAGCAGAGGAAAAGCTTGGCTATACACCCCCCACCTCAGCCAGCACCATCCTGCCCCATCCATCACCCTCCATCGGTCCCTGCACTGGGGACGCTGGGCAGCACCACGGGCTGTGACACTGCCTGGCGTTTCCCCCTCATGCTCCTCCTCCACCTGCTAAGGGAAGGAAGAGTTAAACCTCAGTAATTCTCCCCCTACTTCCTACTGCTGCTTGAATTGCTGGAGCTTTGTACATCTGGTTCAATTCATTCCCAACAATTCAGGTTCTCGTTTTCCCCCTCCCTTGGGGACACTTTTCCTGAGTCTTGCTGTGGAGCCTGACCCCAGTGCCAGCAGGATAGAGCCCCAGGAAGTCCCAACAGCCTCATCCCGACTGTGAATACCCAGCTGGGTTTTAAATGCATTGCATCAGAGAGCAGTAGGTCACCACATTAATCAGGAACTCTGAAATCCTCCGAGACACCTTGTTGGGAACGGTTACCGGGTTCTGGCTAGTCTTAAACATAATTTAAAAGACTTTGGGGTTATTTTAAGGCTTTTCCTTTCCTTCAGCCCTATGTCTATGTAAATGCTCTCCTTCACTTCTCACTGCCGACTGCTTCTAACAGACATATTATTGTGCTTCTCTGGCCTACTTTGTTGCAGACAAAGTTTTGACTATCCGAGTTCTTTTTTATTCCATTTTACATTTTTAATGTTATGTTGTAAAACGTCCTTCCTCTTGAGCAGTAATAAAAACCTTTTTTTCCCCCTCCCCTCTTCAGATTTCTTTTATAACACATTCAGCATTTTCTGGGACATAATTAAAACATCAAACAGTTTTCCTGCTGGTTATGCTAAAATCTGAATGCTTGAGTCTGCTGGCATTATTGAAAATTAAAATGTACTATTCTTGAGTGTATTTAGGATGCCCTTAAATAACTATCAAAAATGATTTTGTTCTGCTTTACATACCGATGGGCACCATAATGCTAAAATACCTGCATTAAATAATGCCTCTAATTGGTAGCATGAGAAAACTTTTTTAAAGTATTAAATATGTATTTTTGTTCACTATTTTTCCTAGGCTAATGTGTCTAATTTTCCCATACAACTTTATCCCCAAGGAAAAATATAGATGGAAAGACCATTACCAATACATGAAGTTCAGTGGTTCTCTCTCTTTAGATGTAATTGCTACCAAGAAGGCTGGCAGCAGGGTAATTTTAGTTCAAATGAGTACATAGCCTGAAAAAGGATAAATCAACCTTTGTAGGTCTGAAATTAGATCCCAGTCTGGGATTGTTCTAGCTAAGTGTACATCAGGTTCATAAAATACATTTGCCAGAATGAAAAGCCCCTAAAATCCAAGGGCAGCAGTGAGCATGGGTCTAGAGGGGGGAGGATTCATGCCCTGCTAGAAGACTTCCTTCTACCTGCCTTTGCTAGTAATGGCCTTAAATTACCTCCCTAATCAGCCAGTGAGGCCTCAGTCCTGCTCCCATTCAAGGCAGGGGAAAGTCTCCTACAGTACCCAAAATCCCTTTCTCAGGATGATTAATACCTTTAGTCCACATTCAAGAAGGAGCTGAGAAGGGAAGAACTGATTTCATTGGGAAGATAGGAAGACACACACTTGCCAGAACTAGGTTCCTAAATACCACTGTGGCTCTGAGTCCAGATTCAGAGTAGCACTCCCAGGCTAGATAGCTGGGATAACAAAACATACGTGTCAGTTTAAAACAAGTATCCTTGCAGTGTAATTTACTCTCAATGAAGTTTTTGTTTATTGCAGAGATCTCTCCTTTCTGTGGCTGCCTTGGATATGGTGAACAATTTAAAAAAGGGCTACCACACGACACAGAATTTAGGTCATACCTATGCTTTGCTCTATGTGATGATTCTTGTCCATTTTTTGAGCCCCAATGCACACCTGTGTTGGACCAAATGCTGAGAGATGTATTCCCTATGTGTGTGTATGTGTAGGGGGAGGGGGTCACATGAGCAGCTGTGAGCCTGGGTCCCCTGCTCCTGCCACAGTTCTGGGAGTGATAGTTCCCACCTTGGGGCAAAGAAAATCCCTTGTATTAGGGAAAAACTAGGACGAAAGATTTTATTGGAAGTGTAGGATAGCAGTCTCTGTATCCCAGGTCTGTCCTTCAGTGTGAAATGTAAGATCACACTCATTCTTAAATTTGACCTGCCTGTTTTTTTTGCTAAGGGCTCTTTTTTTGGTCAATAAAGTGACTCCAGCTTTATAACTGTAAATTTTCAGCAAGACAGGGTTCTGGTTTTTTTCACACTAAAGAGCATTTTATTAAAAGCATACATGTCCCAGACAGCATCACTTATTCACTGTGACTTGGAGAGCCAGGATGCCTGGGAGGCAGCAGGGCCTCTGCTGCTTGCAATGCCTTACTGCTTCAGAGAAGATCCCTTGCCCTATGGTCCACGCCTCCTCATCAAAGAATGAGTGTTGAATGGGAAATGTCATAGAGGATCAAATTTTAAAAAAATCTTTGCCATTCAGTTGCCTCTAGAAAGAACCTGAATTTTACAAAAACAAATAGGACTGTAGATAAATGTTCCAGTTTATGATGCAATTTCTCAGACAACCTCTGAAAGATATTCTGTGGACTGTGTTTCCAGTGCCTTTCTCCTTGAGTTATTTGAATATAAAAATCTGGGTGCTGCATGTCAGAGTCCACAGGCTATGTACAGTTCACTTATATTGAGGTTCAATATTTGAATTCATCATAGATACTTAGGCAAATTCTAACCAACTCCCAAAAAGCCAATTGATAAAAGCATTCTTAGAAAAGTAGGCAGTTGACTGAAAATCAAAGGATTGATGTGTCTCCTTTACCAAAAAGCAGCCTAACAATTACAACCACTTCTGATTTTGAGGAAGAGGACTTGTCTTGGACTTTGCCCCTCCTGCTCTCAGCCTCCCAATAAACATGGACAAAACATTTTCTTAAAGGTTACAGAGACTCTCCATAACCTCATATGTACAATGTGTCTGCTCCTTGACCTCAGCTCTCAACATTGTCCAAAGAGTTACTAGAGAGACAGAAATAATAATAAACAGTCCCCAAATGCAGAAGATTGCTGAACAGATTTCTTAAGCCAAAGATTTCTGTCTCACTACATGTAGTATGCTGAAGTAAAAACATATCCAGGAGTTGTCCCTGGAGTCTCAAATCATTCTCTCATCATACTGGGTTCAAAGACAATCTGAGTTGTGTAGCGTAGCTGAAAGTATCTGCATAAAGCAATTCCTCTATGATGTTGTTTTGTTTCTGGCTTGCTTTTACCTGGGCTATCTGAAGATATTGTTTGAGGCTAAGGAAAAAAAATGAATAATGTTTGGGCCTAGAGATCAAAAAATCAGGCTTATTTCCATAGTCGTTAGTAGCCAGTATCCCATGTGAATCTCTTCTTTTCTAAAGCTGCACTGAAATGCTGTGTGTATTAGGAAGGATTTCTTTTTATTTTCATTTTATTTTTCTAAGAGTTTGTTCTTCTTGATTTTTGAAGATGCTGAAAGCTTTTTGATGTCACAAAACCAATCATAAGAGGGAAAACACAAATTTAAATGTGAGATAAAAGTGGCTTTGCATGCATGCATAACAAGAAATCCCTTGAACAAAACAAATTACTTACCACTTCCACAATAGCTCTCTGCCTCCAAGGGATGGGCTGGTTCACAATGAGGAGGTGACGGTGATAAAGTCACTGTGATACCCGTGATCAGAAAAGCTGCAGTAAGAAAAAAAGTATATAGGGGAAAGCAAACTACAAAGAAGGGAGGGTGGAAAAAAATGGATCGCCATTCCCCTGGGACTGTAAGTGACTTTCAGTATTCCCCAAAAAGTTTCACTTCAAACATTATGAGGCCGAAGAGGTTTCTTGCTGCATGCCCGTTCAGGGAGCTGATGGAGGAAGGCAGAGGAAGGCAGAGGAAGGAGGATGGCTGAATTTTTCATTCAAATAACTTCATTCCCATTTGGATATGCCTTGTCTGGAATCCCTGTTGATGGCAATGAGCTGTGAATTTTCCTGATTTGGAGGGCAAAAGTTGGATCTGAGTTTGTTTTTAAGAGGTTTGTTTTGGTTTGATTTTGTCTTCCATTTACAACTCTCTCTTACCATTTTAAAGCCATGAAAGATAAGCGGCAAGGGTTGGGGAAAGACCAAGAAAGAGAGAGAGAAAGAAATCCAGTTATAAATTTCCTTTACTATTTTATGTTTCAATGTTTCGAACTGGTTAGCAAAAACTACTTTTCCCTCCAGACCTGCACTGCCAACCCTGGACAGGGATAGGTCATACTGAACATAATCCTCTCATCTGTTTTTTAACACTTATTTTGTTTTCCAGGGGAAAGTACTGATTTTTAGGAGCTGAAAGTTTGACGATGCCTCAAAGGATACTGTATCTACCACAGAATAAGAATATTAAAGACACTTGATTTGTAGGATGGAAGTTATATCTTCATTTGACCAGTTGTTGTATTAAAAAACAAACAAACAAAAAAAAAAAGTGAAGAATTTTCTGAGTGCAAATCCTTATCTCTGCATATCTTATGCACTTCTTCTGCCCAGGGTTGTTGCAACTGAAGCCCTTCCCACCTCCCAGCCAGTCCCACTCCATGTCTCACCTTTGGGATGTACCAACTTGTGCAAGGGTTCTCCATGCCCCTTTCTTATTGGGGTTCAAAACCAGAGGGAGAAAAGCCCACAAAGCACTCTGAAGTAATTTCCTTTCCAAAAGACATGGAATGTGGTCAGAGTGCCTGGAAATATTTAGCTTTTTTTCAGCTGGGATTTTTGGTTTTGTTTCTTCCTTTTATTCTCTTCTTCTATCACTCCTTATATTTCCTTGGTCACCAAAAAAAGCGCAAAGTAGAAGAGGAGAAAGAAAAGAGATGATCAAACAGAAAAATAAATGAAAGGTTGACTTGATTTTTGAGCAGTGAAAAAAAAATTGAAACACCTCCCTGCAGAGTTGTTCAGGACTTTTTCTTAAATGATTGAGATTTTTTTTTTGTCACAGTATTTTGAAATGTGAGTTTATTTTCTTTCTTTGCATGCATTCTTTCACTCCTCAGTATCCTTTTTACATGGACAGGCAATTCTCCTGACTGTTATCGAGCCATTGGCCATGTCAAGTTCCTCTTTTGCTGTTCCATCACGGTAAATCCTTTGGTCACATTTTGAGAGTACACAACATTCAGCATTCATATCTATCAAATCTCAGCTACCTGTGAAAATGGCTATAGTCAAAGGGTTTGCTCAGGAATCCTCTGCTACCAGTGAAAACCTATCCATGGCTTTCAGTTGTGTTTTGGGATCAGGTCTGACCCAATTTGGTGGACCACTGATGAATTCTTCCTCAAGCATTCTTACCATAAGGCCATACTTGGCATATGCTCCCTGATTTATTTTATAGGAGTTATCCTTGGTTCTTGATATCAAAACAATAATTCTAAAGTGTGTTTATTATAACACCAATTGAAAATTTTAGATTTGAACTAAATTTTACATCAGAGATTCGCATTGTATTTTTTGAGCTCTCATTTTACTCTCAGTCTGGAAAATGCAACTCAAAGTATACTTTGTCAGGAGGAAAATGTATCTCAAGTACATAGAGATGACACAGAATGGGTAACAGTGTTGGAAGAAGCCTGAAGGAAACTTAAGAAGCCTTCGGCTACTTCAGCTAAGCATCTCTCTGAAGAGCTGTTGCTTTTACCTGTAGTAGTATGTCGTGAGGACCTGAAGAGCATTTCCATCACTGGGAAGAGCTGCAGAGAGTTATACAATAATCACCTGCAAATTTGACAAAGCAAAGTCAGGATCTTAATCCTGCAATTCATTTCCTTTGATATATTATCTGTTATATCCCCCTTCCCACACAACCTCTTTATACTGAGAGGGAGATGACACATCACCTGTTCCCTTGACTGTTGAGACAACTATTTCTTTCCCCTTTTTTCCTCTCTGTCTCAGTCTCTTTCTTTCTCTCTCTTGTCTTTTTGTCTCCCTGTTTTCTTCTAGTTTTTGCCTATCTCTCCATGCCTCTTTTACAGCTCTTTCAAAGGAGAAGGGAGAATCCTCTTTGCTTCAGCTTGACAAAATATGCTGCAGCAGAGAGAGATAGCCTGTGAAAAGGACTTTGGCCTCATGGGACACACCAGGTGAGGGTGTCCCAGTGTGCTCCTTTAGGTATGGCTGAACTGTATTTTAAGCATAAGCCCAAACTCTGCTCATTTCACTTTCAAAGGCCTGAACAGGCCTTTGGGGAGCTCCAAAGTGCAGGAGAGGAGAAAGCTGGCATTGATGCTGCCTGCTGTGTGGAAAAGACAGGCCTGGCTGTGGACATGTCTGCATGGCTGCATTTGCCACCCAGCTGCCCTGGGGAGCAAGCTGGACATGAGATCTATGTGGCACAGAAGAGCATAGAGCTGAATGATAATATTTATACAACCGATCTTTTCATTACCGGGGGCTACTCTGTCGCTAGCTCTTGTTGTCTACAAGAGGCTGCAGAAGGCTAGGTTACAATTCATTTAATATTTAAATATCTCCTCACACCACATAAAGATGACCTGTGTTTTCAAGTGTGATTCACATGGCATATCTGGCCCGTAATTTTAAATTGACTTAAAAAATTTTGATAGAGACTCTGAAGGCTACAAAACCAAGATTTATTTATATCTCACATAATCCCTGTGAAATGCTAGGAGTGGAGTCAAAATGTTTGGGTTCTTGTCTAACCAAGGCTCATTGATTTTTAAGCGCATAAATTCAGAAACTTTATAGACCTCGCCAAAGACAATACAGCCAGCAGCCCAGTTCAGAGATTCCCCTGGGGAGGAGATGTGGTTGTAAACACTTGAAAATGTTTAAATCCAGTGAATGGTCTAGTTATATTTGGTAGATCTGACAGGACAAGCAGTCCTAACAATCTGAAACACTGGACAGAATGGAAGGAACAGCTAGCCAAAGATAACAAAGCCTCGCACAGCCCTTTTTGCATCGCTTCTGCCAGGACATGGAGCTATCACGGTCTTGGTTCTCCTAGAGATGTTTGCCAGTCCTGGCAGCTCTGATCCCAGAGAACTGACAGATGTCTTCTGCGTTGCAGGTTCAGCTGATGGGATATTCACACACTGCACGAGGAGTGAAGAAGACTTTCACAGGGAGCATAGGCACAGAGCTTTCATGATGGCCCAAGCGACATTTGGACTGCAAAGCCCTTTGCACGGGCCTGACACCTTCAGCCATCTCTGAAATTTTCTTTGTAGCCATATATTAAAAGCAGGTTTAAACCAGCGTTGGTACAGATGTGCTCAAGCAGAAACAATAAATTACTTCCTTAGAACCTCAGGGGAAGCCTGTGACAGAAGAAAGGCTTGGTTCAGGCTCATCCCTGCCCCAGGCTGGTACCCTGCCCCTACATCATCTCTCCTGGTAGTGACCACTGCTGGGCTCCAGCCCAGCTCCAGCTCCCACAGCAGGGGGGGAATTCCTACCCAGTGTGGGGTAGGAATGAAGCCCTCTTAGGAGAGAAAATGGAAATCTATCTGTGTAGAAAAATGTATCAGACTTCTAAAAATACGTCAATTCAAGAAGCCTCAGAATTCCTCTACAAAAAAAAAAAAAAAAAAAGGTGTAGAACAAGGAGCAGATAATGTCCAAAGACATGCCGAATATAAGGGGATTGTAGTTCAAAACCAGGACTCTGAGGTTTGTGAGCAACAGACATGAGTAGCTAAGAGACCAAAGAGGTTAGTGCTAGATAGACGGGCAAGGAGAACAAGAGCGTTCGGAAAAATACCAGGGGAGATGAAGTACTAGCAAGAAGTTGAATCATTCAGTAAACTGAGAGACTGAACTCTTTTGAAATCTGCCTTTAAATAAATAGACAAACACAAAGTTTGAACAACTAGAAAACACTGGAAAGAAATAAACCTATAGAAACAAAGACAATGACAAAGAATGGGTAAGGGAATATAGAGAAAATAAGAATATAAACAAATCAGCTTTCCGCATTGCATAAAACCCAGAACACTCAGGGAATTGAACAACAAACTTATTGTACCACCAACAATTATTTTTTGACGAATCATGGGAGATTCCCAGGGCCTGGAGCAAAGCAAATATTGTTCAGATTTTTCAGAGAAGAAGTGAAACATGATCCCAATTACGATCTCATACCAGTTCTTTCCCTGGTAGTATAATATCAGAAATAATTTCCTGAGGCCTATGGGGCTGACTTCCTCATTACCCGCAGATGATCCAGTTTAGTCCTACACAACACTAGCACAGAGTTGACAGACAGCTGTGGTCCCAACCAGGGGAAAGAGGACGATCTTGGCTGTGACGATCCAGCGGCATGTCTGGATCCCACCATGAAAACCTTCACAGAAAATACACAGGGTGATGCCTAACAAACTCATCTCCAAACTATAAATGATGCTAGTGCTTTCCCTGAGCTAATTGATACCAATACTAATTTACCTGATCCTAAACTCAGAGATGCTGTGGGAATAGTTTACATCCTTGAAGAATACATGAGGAAATAATCCCAGCTCAGCCAAGTGCTGTAAAGACAACCTGTATATCTTGCTTGGATCTCACATTCCTAGAAGTGCATTGGGAAGGAATTCAGAGAAAACGAAAAGATGTACAGATGGCCTAAAACAAAAATCCCACACTGTTAATACAATGAAAAAAATTAAGAGACAATGAGTAAGTAGCCACAGCTGCCATCAGGCTAAGGCTAGTAGCTGTTTGTCCAGCATCTGGGAAAAGGCTAAGGCAAAATTCCTTTCCTTAATTTCTTATTCCCACCCAAAGCCTGCTGGTTTTGACTTTGTGCAGGGCATACATATTTCATCTATAATCATTATTTGTAGATATTTTTTAGGGCCAGGAGGGACCATTAGATCATCAGTTCTGGCCTCCTGCATAACACATGCTGTAGAATTGCATCCAAAAAGGTGATGAACTATTCACCTTGGCTGTGGAAGTGAATGAGAGTTGAACTTGCGACTGTCTGATTCTGTGGCTTTTGGGGGGATCACAGATGCATTTTGACGTTTCTTCATATAGATTCTGCAAAGCACTATCACATGGAAAATCCCATATGATAAGCAATTCTGTTTTCAAAATACTTGGGGAAAGAGAAGTGGGTGGGGAGGCCCACAGTATAAATGAAAACATTTAGACATCATCAGCTTTTCCCAAATTTCATATCAAGCTTTTTATTCTCGCCCTCTTCCTAGTCAACTTTTGTCAAAACAACCAGACGCAAGCATCAGGGAAACTAAATGATAGTTTAGTCTCCAAAAGACTGGGAGAAAAAAACTTACTGAAATGTGTTTCTACAGTAGACTTTATATATCCATTCAGTGTGGTCTAATGTAAGTCAGGCTTTAACAAATATTTTTGCTCAACTTGGTTCCAGGATAAAATTGTAGAAGTTACTGAAAGGTGAAAAAAACCCTCAATCTATTCAACTTTAAAAAAAAAAAAAAAAGACATTTAAGGGGGGTCTAACAGAAGTATACAAAAATCCTAGCTGAATGGATAATATCAATGCATGTCACTACTTTTGATACTGCACAGATGACAGGATCGGGGGCATAAATGGAAGTTCAAAAAACAAATTCAGAGGAGACATAAGGAAGTGCTTTGTCACTCAAAGAATAATAAATGTTTGGAATGGCCTACTGGGCAAGGTTGTTGAGGCAAAGACAGTGGGCTCGTTCAAGAAGCAATTAGATGCTATCCTGGGGGAAACGCTGTATTACAAGAGGCAAGCATCAATGTGTTGAATGGCCTTTTCTCATTCCTAACATTTTCTATGTTCTTTTCTCCAGCTTGTACTCTTAAGGGTCTGCAGCCTCGGTGTATGATATCAAAACTGAAATCAGGCCCAGCAGTGTTCTCCACTAAACTGGGCCAAGAAGCATAATAAAGATTTGGCCTTGCTATAAAAATGTGCCACGCTGTACTGTTACCCTGCTTATTCCATGCTGGCTTCTGGGCTTCTAATAAAGGAACAGGAGTTGGGCAAAGCACCCAGGGTTCAAAGATTTGTTTCGCACCTTGTGTCGACTCCAGAGCGCACTTTCAAGAAACTGGGGCACCCTTCCCTTCAGGTGGCAGCACTTCAGAGGTGGGCCAGGACAATTCCAGCGCATGCAACTCTTTGGATCCATCACAACCCAAACTCGGTATTCAAATGCGCCTTTATTAGTAGTTATTAATATTTTTTTTGAGAATTGCTCTGTCTCTTTCAGCTTACCCATCCCTTCTAATGCTGTTTCTTCTCCCTCCAGGCACAGTGCTGATCCTTTCCCTCCTCTTTTCTCCTTTGCAAACATCAAAAGGGAATACAAGTTTGTTCTTCAGTGCATGTGGGGGCACCCATAGGACAGATGAGTCTTTAGAAGGTGATATAACATACTCTGCATTGTGCAGAAATGAGTGCACAATCAGCTGAAACGGCACAATTGCACCCCACCACCACCTGGGAAAATCCCAGCCCTCTCCGTGCTGAGGTCCCTTCAACTGTCTCAGCACACCTCCACCCTTCTGGGGCAGCACAGAGGGATCCACAGAGGGTCCAACTAGAGATGCCCCATTTGGGAGGTGTCAGATTCAGTTGCTGAGCAGCAAAGAGCTCCTGGCACCCAGCTGAGCAAGCTGAAGCCCACTCAGAGGAGAGGGATGATTCAAGATACATCTTGGATTAACTGTTGTATTGCATTGATCTGAGTGTGTCCAAAGAAGGGCAATGGAGCTCGTGAAGGGTCTGGAGCACAGGTGTGATGAGGAGCGTCTGAGGGAGCTGATGGTGTTTGGTCTGCAGAAAAGGAGGCTCAGGGGATATCTCATCACTACAACTACCTGAAAGGAGGTTGTAGTGAGGTAGTGCTTGGTCTCTTCTCGCAGGTAACGAGTGACAAGATGAGAGGAAATGGCCTCAAGTTGTGCTAGGGGAGATTTAGGTTGGATATTAGGAAAAATATCTTCACTAAAACGGTTGTCAAGCTTTGGAGCAGGCTGCCCAAGGAAGTGGTGGAATCACCATCCCCTGAGGTATTATTTAAAAGATGTGTAGATATGGCACTTAGGGACATGGTTTAGTGGTGGACTTGGCAGTTTAATGGTTGGACTTGATGATCTTAGAGATCTTTTCCAATCTAAATTAGTCTATGATTCACAACAATAAATGGTTCATATAGTAATAAATTTATGGGCTACGAAGGAAGCTCTGTAGCAGTCTGCACTGAGGTACTACAGTGAAGATAATCTCTCCTCCCCTAAACTTAGTGAGTATCCTACAACAAGAGGTTAAAGGCAGGCACAACCAGGCAGTGAGGAATTCCTTGAGGACATGAATTTTACTACACACACAGGACTGTGTAGCTCTCATCAAGTATTTCATAGGCAACTCAGCAAGCAGGCATTTTAGGGAAATATTTAAAGAATGCTGGCTTGGTAGCTGTGCTTTTTTTTCATATGGGAAAGCTCCACCACGTATAAGGCTCTGCAAACAAGAATGTATTAAACTGCTTTTGGGAGTGGGGGGAGGAAAATGTATGGATGTGCAAGAAATGCTCAGCTAAGGAAGCACCTAAATGACTGGAGGAGAGGGATGGCAGTCTCTCCCTCTCCACCCAGGGTAAAAAAGGAAAAAGAGCCTTGAACAGCCACCCCCACCTAGGAGCTAAGGCAGTGCCTAATTCAGAGCCATGCAAATAGAAGTTCAATTAATACAAATTGCTGAAAGGCTCACAGTCTAAATCTTCTTCTTCTAATCTTCCGCAAGTTGTTTCTTTTTTTTAATATATATTATTACATTTTACTGGTGAGGAATTCTTATTCTTATGGTTCTAACCTTCATTTCAGCGGCTTTGTGCCCTAGCAGTCCAGGGAAAATGCATATTCAGAATAGCTTTGCAAGTGCTGCGGAAGCCATTTGATGTCTGCACCACTAGCTAAATTATTTGGTAACAAACTTTGAGAGTTTTTGCCCTTCCAAAGGAACCATTTCACATGTGGTTTTTGGCTTCCTCTGCAGTGGCTCAGCAATATTGTTTTATCCCAGCAAAGAGAATATTATTGTTTAATATCATTGCTATATTCCAGTATGTTCCCAAGATGATAAATGCTGGCACAGAAAAGAGGCAACTTTTTCAAACAATAAGTAATAAATTGTGGAAGGCTGAGGTAAATATTTTTCCATGTCCCCAAACAACTCTTGAGTACATTCCTGAGGAGTGTATTGACAGTAAAATGTTTGAGAACAAGAAAATTTGTTGGATCGGGTTGTGGTTGTTGTCCAACACATAAAATATCAAGTAAATTGCTAGCTCTTTCTCCCATCTGTTCCAGCATGTACTTCTGGGTACAGCTTTAACTAAAGCATTCAAGATATCTACTACAAAAAATACGAATATGAATGAATTAGTGTGAGGAGATAAACTGCATCATTCCCAGAAAATAAGAAAAAAAACCCAACCTGAAACAAAAAGTTTGTCAGCTAAGTCCAAATGTCTTGGCAACGAATTATTCAAACAGCTGGATTCCCTGTGCCAGTGAGATCTGCAGTGCAATGGGCACACACTCCGAGCTGGTGGCAAGCAACCCACCCAAGCAAGGACAAGAGACATCACACACAGGTTGCTGAGCACTGAACGTGTGCAATGAGCTGTTCATGATCAAATCACAGATAACAAATGTCAGAAATTAACTACTAAAAACGTCTCCTCAATATTATATTTGAAAAACTATCCCTACTAGCTACAAAGAGAAAAAATGACCAAAATCAAAGCATTATTACCTAGTGTAACATTTACCTGCAGGTAATGCCACTGCAGCTATCCTTGTGTGCATCACCTGCAACACCACACATGGAACTGTCCATCTCCACTCCTGCACATCCCTTTGAACCCCATCCTTACAGCTTCTGCCCTCAGGCTAGCACGCTCACCCAGGAGGAGTGCTCACTTAACCCACCAGGAGCCAGAGGGAAAAGGACTAGTGACTGGAAGCAAAGCTGCAGGTGCTGACCCCAGTCGCATGAAAATGAGCACCTCAATACACATTTTTTTTTTGCACTGATTTCAAAGGATTTTTACAATTTTTAAATATTGAATATGGACATGTTCAACATCCTTCTGGGCCAATATCTGCCTGTTTAAATGGAAACTACTAATCCTCTAGCACTATTAAGACATATTCAGTATACATACTCTGCACTTGAGACATAAATAATAAATGCAATTTAAACTGAAATTTGAGCAGACTTTCCATTAAGTAACAGATCACTGTTGGATGGGCATGGTTTTTTATATCTGGCAGAGGGCTGGGTCTCAGATATGTAGACATCATGTAGAGATGGGATATTTTGTATGAACATTAATAATGATGTTCCTACATTGCTCATGCTGTGGAAATGCTTCCTATTCATCTCATTATCTTCTGGTCCCACAATGGCAGCATGATGAGTGCAGAGAAATGAGTGAGAAGCCTTCTATGTCTTTGTGTGGTGGGCATAAAATGGTTGCAAACTAGATGAATGCTTAAATACATTATCTCTTTGACATTTTGCACTACCCTTCTGGAAAGACCCCATATATTTAATATCAAAAGGGCAGAGACCACTTACCACGGGAGAAAAAGAGAATGACTGCTTTGTCCTGCTATCTGTATCCCAGGGAGCAGATCACAGAGGAACGAGATGGTTTCCCTTTACACCTTGAAAGGGGCTGATGAGAACCCAGAAGCACCTTAGATAGAAGTCAGATCCGTTCACTCATATCAGTCCCACAGATCTGCTCTAAATCTCTCTTCCCAGTCGCCTCCTCCAGGGTTGAAAAGATGGCACAGCAGAGTGTGCCAGAGAGGTTGTTCTGAGTTATTGTTGTGTACATTTCAGTGGTCACTGCTGTCTTCATAACCCTCATTTCAATATAAATCACTTCTGTTTTCACATTTTCTCCTGGACTAGTTCCACATCCCAAGGACCATTGCCATGAGGACTAGTTGAATTTGGCCCCCCCAGCTCTTCTCTAACAACCTTTCACAACATTGGTAAAGGCCTCAGCACTCACTGAAAGCATCAAAGGGCTTATTCTCATCTGTCATGGAATCTAATAAGAATGGTGGGGCTATATATTCACAAAGCTGGCACTGCTTCTCTGCATGTCCTTTAAAAGCCGCAGGAGTCTCCATGTGGGAGAACGGGAATAACAGCACTGGCTTGCCAGTCATGGAGGCTACAACACAGACTCCCTTGAAAGATTTGTTGAAGCCCAAAACAGCTGATGCACACAAAACACTTTGCAGGAAAGCAAAAGGTACACACATTCATGGAGAGGAGAATAATGTGCCTAGAGGTATCTTAGCTGCCACCCGAGCCTGCAGCCCCAAAACACAATGACAAGATGGCAAACATGAATATCCCAAACTTCACTGATCTAATTTACATCAGGGGACAACTTCTAGTACAGACTAATCTCTGCAATAGGCCTGCTTCCTGCATTCTATTAACAGAACTATAAATATTTGATTTGAAATATAAGATACTAATATGCATCTTAAATAAAAGAAGATTGTGACAGATTGGCAGACTGCCACATTCATCTCCATTTTATACAGGGTCTCCTTCTTGTCTTTAACTGCAAGATGACATCCTTCTGATGGAATTAATTGGCCTCTTCCTTGCCCCATGCTATTTCTGGTTTAATTATCTTGCAATTTGGCCAGTAGATGATGTTCTTCCTGCCACTATTCTTTTGCTCTCAATGTTCTCTGTTGGTGCAGGGTGTTGCCTGAATTCAGTTCCATTTTCCTCTTACAAGTTCCTGACCAATATTTCACGACATTCTCTGCACAGAGAGCAATTTATATCCCAATGCAAAGTAAGCTGTTATGAAAATCCATTGGCTTCAACAGCTGATAGATCAGATTTTTACACCTGCCATATACCTCAGTGGCTATAAGACAGAAATGTGCCTTGGAAAATTAGGTTGCACATGTGAGGAAGAAGAGATGACAAGGCTGATTGGAAGAGAAGAAACTGAGTTTCTGTTTTCTCAGGAAATTACAGCTTGACCTCAGGTTACTGAAATATTTCCATTGACTTCATGTCTTTTCCTTTCAGATATATCAGATATGAGATCTATCCAGTGAAGTACATTCCCTTGTAATTACTGAACTACCAAAGTGCAAAAAGTTACAAAAGAGATCGAATGCATTTTGGAACTGGCCAATGGGTTTCAGTTAATTTTTGCATTTCTCCATATACCAGTTAACTTTTTCATTTGGGTATTTTAAAGTGTTAAGAAGAAAATTAAAATTAAGGAAGAGGATAGAAAGGTAAAGGAAAAGGAAAGTTACAAGTAAGCATTCTTTTGTCGTAAACAGAAAGGATAAAAGAGTAGTACCTTGAGAAAATACAAGAGCCATTCCTGAAAAGTCCATAGCCATGGAAGACCATAATGTCAGATTAAAACAAACCCAAACCCAGCCCAAAACCTTAATTTCCATCTTTTTCTGTTCCTGGGAAGCTTTCAGATTTCACTCTTTGTGACAGCTGGTACCTGATGTTTCCCATGCCGTGACATATTGCCTAGTTCACATGCCCAGCCAGTGCCTTCCGTATGGCCTGTCAGAGCTGCTTTAGTCTGCTTCAGGGACCCAAGCGTTAGTAAAGCTGGGGAACGCTCCTAGATGAAGAGAATATTCCTGTGCCACAAGCCAGGCACTGCAGCTACGCTTGAGACCAGCCATGGACACACACTGCACTCGGCAGTGGTATTTATAGGATTGTTAACTGTCGGAGAGATGTGAGGCTCACCCCTGTAACAGTGTTTCCTCTGCCTTCAAAAAGCACTTCTCTGAAGTGCCCGGAGACATCCTGTCTTAGGGGTTATTCCCAGTTAAGATAAACCAAGTGAAAATGTGTGGCTGCTGTCAAAAGAAGAATAATGTTAGTGCTTACAAAAGCTGCCCTTCACATAGGAACACCGCACGGTTATGCATAACCTCTGTGTTTGATTTCTCTGTCATATTTTCTCATCCTGGAGATGGTCCCAAAGCAAACCTCTGAATGCAAGCACGGAACATGATTAAGAATCAAAGCCTAGAACACCATAACATATGTTTGGCTTCTTGCTTGCATCTTTATAGAGATCCAGCCAAAAGCCTCGGTACAAACATCCTTGAATATTTGTGTGTTTTACACAATAGGCCAAAATATTTGTGCTTAATGCTATTAACCTTTTGCTAACTAAAACTTTGATGCAAATCTAGTAATTGCCATTGATTCTGCAGAGGAGAGAATCAACATTTGACCCAAATACAAGCCTTGTTTTTCCCCCAGATATTCTGACTGCTCCCTCAAGTTTAAACTACATTATTTCACACTACTGAATCCCTGAGATGGGTTCCTGTAATGTTCAGGTCCTTAGGCAAAACTCTAGGAGTGCAGTATTTCATGGTGTGGACAGACCATGTTTACTTCAAGAGGACCACTGGTTTCCATTGGAAGCTGTTTGCTTCTGATTAAGACAAAAATAAAGGATAAATTTCTCGTATTAAGCTGGTTTACTTGCAGCAATAATAAAATTGGTTATCATGTGAGATAATCACCCAGGCAAAGAGAAAAGGCCTTCAGAATGACCAAATACATATGCATGTATCTCTCAAATCTTTAATGAGAGGAAAATCAAACTTACCTGCAAATACCACAACTGGAGATGTGACATCATCTCAGATACCTCAGACAACATGGACTTTGCCTCTATCAGTCTTATGTATGTGACTTTTCAGGTTCCACTGAAGGTTTCTGCTCTCCCAGGCCTCCAGTTTTCTTAGACACATCTCAGCAGCTTGTTGACATCCCAAGGTCAACAAGGTCCATCCATCATCCAAGGTCAAGACAAAGAGTCAAACAAGTGCTTTTCGGCATAAATCAAGCTTCTTCTCAGGCTTAGGTATTCACTGTCTTTTTCTCCTTGAGGTTGCTTCTGACAGTCTCACTAAGGGAATTAATGAATAAAAGACTTCCAGAGCTATTTTTTCACCGGTGATAGCACTGCAAAATAAGAAAGATACAAAGCCATTAGAGAGCACCCAATGGAGGGCTATGAAGATGGGGAAGGGTTTGGAGAGGAAGCCATACAAGGAGCAGCTGAGGTCACTTGGCTTGTTCAGCCTGGAGAAGACTTGGGGGGACACCTCACAGCACCCTAGAGCTTCCTCGTGAGGGGAAGAGGAGGGGCAGGCACTGATCTCTTCTCTCTGGTGACCAGGGACAGGACCTGAGGGAATGGCCTGAAGTTGTGTCAAGGGAGGTTTAAGTTGGGTGTGAGGAAAAGGTTCTTCACCTAGAGGTCACCGGAGCAGGCTACCCAGGGACGTAGTGACAGCACCAAGCCTGACAGAGTTCAAGAAGAGTTTGGACAACACTCTCAGGTACATGGGATTCTTGGGTGGTCTTGTGCAGGGCCAGGCATCAGGCTTCAATGATCCTTGCAGGTCCCTTCCAGTTCAGAATATTCTATGATTCTGCGTAAGACTAGAAAGTACCCAAACTACTACAAAGTGTCTGAAATCCATCCCGGATACCATGTATATGTGTTACAGGGAGTACCTTAGAACACTTTCGATGTACACCCAGAATACCAATGATAAAAGAAAATTTAAGAAAGAAAAGATGAAACAAAAAAATCAATTAAATGTTCCTCCAGAAAATTTT
The DNA here is from genome assembly GCA_013396775.1 of Cephalopterus ornatus. Taxonomy (NCBI): domain Eukaryota; kingdom Metazoa; phylum Chordata; class Aves; order Passeriformes; family Cotingidae; genus Cephalopterus; species Cephalopterus ornatus. The sequence continues at coordinate 422,721 of VZRE01002354.1, forward strand.
AGCATGGAACATCTTAATCATGATCATTAATCAAATACCAAAAAAAAAAAAATCATCTGTCTTCTAAAGTGAGAACAGAGAAAAATTAGGACAACATATATCTGAAAAAAAAAAAGTTAGACTTCTTTTATTCCAGGAGAACTCAACTAAAAGCTCCCTCCATTCAGGCACCTGGGTTTCGTTTCATAATAGCTTCAGTCCATTGTTCCTTATTATCAGAGCTGACTATGTTCAAGCTAAGGCAGATCTTGTTCCTAAATTTATGTCTCTGTGTGTGACCACTACAATATGTGTTTTGTATGCTTTTTCCTGAAAGCCTAATATAGTGATACCTGTGACACGGCTTGGACTCCCCCTTTCATGTATATTACCAACTCGAACTGCAACCTGCTGGTAGATTTTTCTTAAACTCTAAAATGAGGGTCTAACCTTCTCTTCTTTTTCTTTTTCTTCTCTGCTACCTATAATCTTGATTTGACTCACACAAAAGTGACACAGTGGGAAATCCACTCAAGAAGACTTTGACAACTAACAATGGAAACCTACCTACACGAAAGTTGACTGGTGGCGTTTATAGTGAAAAAATGTATTCAAGTTTAAAGATGTCATCTGTGTTAACTGATCCGTGTTGGTTTTGTGTGTTTTTGTCAAAAGAAATGTGCTGCGCAGTCACGTCTGTTAAGGTAAAGAAAACTATCCAGGACAACATCACCACTAAAAATAGACAGGTATATTCAGGAAAAAAAAATCCCCCCCAAAATACATGATTTTGGGAAAATATGATTTTTAGGTTGGATCAAATTCAAAGGACTTATATGAAATAGTGAAACTTGTGTGTATTTAAATGCAACTAACATACAGACTTATTTATACTCCTGTTACTTTTGCCTTGTCTAACACAAAAAATATTATTTCATGCAGTACCAAAAGTGTGATAAATGTACCTCAAGGATTAAATTAAAGTAAGATCGCTGTACATTTTTCAGTAGTAGTTACCCATTGCTTTGGCTTCAGTTTTAGAGTTGAAGTTGAGACATTCTACATAGATTCCTGCCCTCCTGGAATGAACTCTTGCTGCGAAACAACTTTCCTCATCGAATGGGACACCCAAGGCCATGAGTTGCAATTAGAAATCTTGGGCATTAAAAAGGAAGATATACAAGCTGCTACAAACTTTAAAGACACTAATAGCCAAGTAAAAGGTCTTGACCAAACCTATGAGGATATTAAAGTCACTGATATTGTACAGCCAGTCCTCATGTCCTCTTCCACCTTACTATGTCTGCTTGTCAAGACCAGATATTGTTACTGGACACAGCTGCCTTGAAGCAATTTGTATCAGTATTATATTCACTGCTAATAGATGTTTTTGATGAAAAGCATATCAAATATTCCACATAGGTGAAACTTGACCCAAATATGGCCCTTTGGGTCAGGTTATGAACATGTGAAGTGAAGATGACGCTACCATGCCGTCCCCATGAAATGCAGGACAACAGGGAAACCCGGTGGCTCTTGGAAGAAACCTGAGGTGCTGAGAGGCAACGGTGATGATCACTGTGTAAAGTGTGAATGGAACTGAAAGGATCTGAAGGCACAAAAGGCAGGGAGTCAGTTGCATCACTCAGTTCATTTACCCAGGTCAGAGTAGCCTGAAGAAAGGAGAGAGAGCTCAGAAGGGTCTGCACTGTAGTTATCCGTACTATGGGTGTTCTCTAGCTAAACAGAAAGCTTTAATGAGTGAATATATTTGTAGATGGCAAATCTTCCCAACCTGTGTATTGCCTGCACCTGAGCGATATCTATGAATTTAAATTCACTTAAAAATTTAGAGGGTGAAAGAAAGAAAAAGATCATCTCTTAAAATGAAACAATTTGAAGTAAAAACCACAGTGGTTTTTCACTAATCCAAGTTCTTTGTCATCCCTCATGATGCAGAGAAGTTCATAAAAGCAAGACACCTCGCTGCTTTAGCAAAATTCATGCAGTAAACAGGGGACCAAACTACATTGTTAGTTCAATAAGGATTATCCCAGAAAATCCACTGAGAAGCAAATATTTTGGGATGAGTGACTGGAAAAGGAATTTTGTCTCCTGCTATTGTGGCAATCCTGATTTTGCTGTGAAGGTTCTGACCGTGCTTGTAACAGAGAATATGAACTGTGCCAGACAGTGTGCCTTGTGACTGCATCTCTTTTACAGCCGTTTTAGAGCCAGGTAAACTGGGGGACTAGGTTAATGCATATCCCAGACAGCTAGGAATGCAATTTGTGCGTCTTGCTTCATTTCAGACATTAACAGGCATTTTTTGGTGTGTCCTTCATACACAATACATCTTCCCCATGTGGACTCTCCACCCAGACAAGGGCTATCACAGGACCACAGCTCCCATGTCACCCACCTGATTTCTACTACAGCTTCACTGCCAGATCAGTCTCAGCATCAGACCTCCACAAGATTGCTGGCTAAATTCTCCAACAAGGAAACGCCCAAAAGTTGTGGGATTAAACAAACCAAACCAAACCCCTTTAAATTTTATTTTAGAGAGGATGTGGGTTGTTGTGTCTCAGTCTGCCATCCCGTACTCAGGGTATTTGACCCAGCAATACCTGCCCGGAGGAAGAGACAATATTTGAAATTCCTGTTAGAAACAATTATCTACTTGACTGTAAAGCATGGGTCTTTCTGCTTTTATCTGAAGGTCCTGTTTGTGCTGAAACAGACTCCATGAATTGGTAATTGGCCTCTTAGAGCCCAGGGGATACAAGGCTGAGGAGGCTGGGCAGGCAGACACTGCTGCCATGCTCAGCACTTCTGCAGCCACCCGCTGCCCCTGCCTGGCTGCGGGGTCTTCACTGCAGCAGGACATGCCACGGTCCCCATCCCACAGCCTGCACTCAGCACTCAGCTTGCTCAACCTCCTGCACCTCTAACAACCCTTCGGTAGTGCTCCCATCCCTGTGCTCCTCTGCAAAGGGCTGGAGAAGAGGTCACATGGAGATGTGGCTGACGTAAGGATGTCAGTTCATGGGCTGATGTCAGTTCGTGCTGGAAAATATGGCCTGTTTCACAAGGGCAAGCAGAACAGGCACCTACCTCTGTGGACAGCTGAAAACAGAAGCAGAAGAGCAAAGCAGCAATGTGAAACTTTTCTGTTCTTCAGCACTGTTAACTGTTTCCTGATAAACTAGTAGCTGAAATGATGGAAGGTCTCTCTCTGCAGGTTTTGCTTGCTCCAGGACATGGGTGGGGGGTGCAAACAAGGTGCCTGGATTGCCTAGAAGTGAGGTCAGGGTTGATCCCACAAACACCTGTCCCAGATGCCCAAGACTGGTCAGAAAACAGCTCTGCTACTGGGCATCAGTCCCTGAGTTTTAGAGGGAATTCCCTGCCTGATGTAGGGTGGCCCAGGGTTCCCCAAGAGAGCGAAGCCCAGAGGATTGGGAGGCATCAGAGAGGTGCCTCAGAAAGCGGAAACACATCCTTACTTGTGGAAACTTCCCTGCAGGACTTGCTTGTCCCCAAGGGCTTGCAGCATTTCACATGGTGTTCTTGAGGGCTTTGCCTTTCACCCAGGGCAGGGCTGGCTCTCCTGCAGGTGAGGAGGGGGAAGAGGTGGCCTGCTGGCTGCACAAAGACACCTGAAGCTGTTGGCTGAGGAATTGCTCAGGTTTTCTTGTGTTGGCAATTTTCTTGGAGGTGGTCCCTGCACACAGAGACACCTGGACAGGTAGAAAATTTCGCTCCTCCTCTACAAGCAATGTCACCTGAGCAGAAGTATATATAGCCCAGATTTTACATTTATCCCTTTCACCCTCATAAATACATGGATTAGAAACAAAGAATGATTTTCATCTAGACTATAGCATGTCCCTGACAGCCACTTCATTTCCCTGCTTGGTCAGGAGACAAGACACTGGCTGGTCCCAGCAGTGTCCCCACAGCCTCTCTGGAAGGGATGGCTCGTTGTGAGGCTGGAAGTGGCTGGAATCATCCTGTTGGAATCCTGCTCCTGCTCCCCCTCTGGGGCCATGGATGAATCCAGGCTCACAACTTTGATGCGCATGCACGGGACCTGTTTAACACTTGTGGCCATGCAGAGAATGGGAGACTTCAACTCTGCTGATCTCAGGGTTTTAAAACTGTTTGTAAAAATAATTAAGCCTCATCAACGTCCTTGCTTTAAAAATCAAAACAACAATAACAAAAAGACCAGTCAGGTTAATTACACTAGAGCAGGGAGGAATCTCTAAGATGTAAACACATTTCTATGAACATTAAAAGCAAACCCCTCTCTAAAGTGTTTCTCTTTCACAAGCAAGCAAGAAAACGCATTGGATAAAACAAACTCTGCTTATTTTAGTTTCGACTCAATTACCTGTTAATGGAAAAAATCTGGCACCACTAATAATAAGGCAGGAATGAGATCACTGTTCTGGAGGCCTGGCTTGTCAGGGAAGCTTGCAACAAGAAGTGCATTTATCTGCCTTTCTATAACCCTTTTCAAGCACTCTGTCAGGGAGCCCAAACTGAAAAGCCAGTTTAGGAGGAACTTGGAACCCGCTCCAGGCCCCCTCAGCCCTCTGGGAAAAGGAAAATTATTGTTGGCAAGTCTGCCTGGCTCCAGAAGTTGATCCAGTGCCCCCCACTTGCCCATGCAGCAGCAGACAGAGCTAAGAATTTTGTTATAATTAAATAACAGTGCGCTGATTGGTTGCTGGAGGTGGTCTTGAAACTGGTGTTTAAGGCAGTGGAGAACAACGGTTACTATTCATAGAAAACACAGAGTCTTAAAATCCATCTGTTTCATTCCAAATTTAGGCCAAAAAAATGCTCACTCACTGTCTTTAAAAATACCACCTGCTTAGCTATTTTGTATAATGTGCCATTATATAAGTTTGAAGAAGGAGCAGGCAGGGAGGCAGTGGGGGCTGAGGAGGGGCGTGTGGAACAGATTAAAAAGATACAGTTATATTCAAAAATACCCCAGCAGCATTATTTAAAAGGGAACACAAAATAAGGGAGCAAAGGAGACAATTTCTGATGAAGATTAAAACCAGAGTGTTTTCTAATGCCTGGGAACCAGCTACTACAAATGGGCTTATTTGCAAATAAGGTAACAATTTTTCTTCTCTTTCTTTTTCCAAAAAAGCCCCACCCTTCTTGCTTTGCGCGCCCAACTCAAGCCTTCACCATGCTACAGAGCTGTGGAAATACCCTGAGCCTTTCCCACCCTGTGGACCTTTCAGGTGGGGTCCCCACCAGGGCATCACAAGCCTGTCCAGCCACAGCCCCTGCCAGCAGGTACCTCCCAAACCGGGTTGTGCTTCCCATGTGTGAGCTGGTGCCAGCGGCCAAGTTGAGGGAATGGGACAAGGAGCTGGTAACACCACGGCGTCTATTTTCCAGAGCAGCTTTGCTCTGCGAGCAGTAGCATTAGCAAGGCCTGGTGTCCTGCAGATGTGTCTCCTATCTCCCCATTGTCCTTCCCCTCCCCTCGCTTCCCCACTGCAGTCTTACATAATATTACATATTGCAGCTGCAGTCCTTTCAGTTTTCCCCATACCCTTAACTCTCTCCCTTGTTTCCTCCAACATCCCAATGCTCTCCATGTCTCCTACCTAATCTTCTTGGCCTGCCAGCTGGGCAGGAGAGTGCAGATGCTGGTCCAGAAGTAGACGTGTGATAATTGGCCATCTGGATGCTGCCAGAAAGAATGGATAACAGCTGAGCTATCCTTTGCCTTTTCTTCAGCAGTGGATCTGGAAAGCCTCTCTTCTCAGTGCCGGCAGAGATTTCCCTGGAACTCAGAGGGGCTTTATCATCTCTGAGAGTTTGACCGCCGCTGTCAAATCTGGTTCAAAATGCCAGAGTATCCAAGAATTATCAGGAGAGGGTCAAACAGATGGACAGAGAGCATGACTTCATTTTCTCAACTGTCTTAAAGGTTCAGACTAACACTCCCCCACCCCAAATTTAGAAGCATTTCCAACCTCAGAAAAGGAGTAACTCCTAGATCATGGATGAAATTCATGCAATAATATTTTTGATTGATCCCAGAAGAAAATAAGTCCAGGGATTGGAAGACTACACTAAACATGTTGGTGACATTATTGACAATGATGGGTGCTTGGGATGCATTCACCTGTAGCTGATCTGCCTTAAAAGTCTCGAGGCGTTTACCAAGGACATCTTAAAATGAATGCCAAAGTAACTGTCTATCCTTTTTTTATAATATAGCAATTGCTACAATCTCTGAGCAAATTCAAATATTCATAGTTTTAAGGCTCAGAGAGCTTTTGATTTCCTGTCCAACAAAGATCACTGAAGATCAGTCTTGGTCCTGTACTGAATTTAGTCTTTAGCTGGAGCATCTCTTGCAAAACAGCATCCAAAACCTTTACCCAGAATCTTAGGTAATAAAGTGCTCCTATGTGTATGCCAGACATAGCTGTGCAGCACTGACACATGCGTTGTATTTAGTAGTAGTAGTAGTAGTAGTAGTAGTAGTAGTATTGTCATCAATAATAATTATAATCATTTTGCTTTCATGATTGTTGCAATGGCCTATGCAACTATTTTATTGTAAATTCTCTTTACATCTTTTTTATGGCCTAATGAAATGAACAGGACTCTAAAGATTGCTCTTTTTTTCCTGCCTTTCCCTTCCTTTGAGAAAAGCTTAAAACCATGTGGCACTGCTTTATTGAGTCAGCAATTGCTTAAACTTCTTAAAGTTCCATACACTAAGTGAAAAATGAGATTTACAAAACTAATGGAAAATAAATGTCTCCTGAACATGCAATACATTGACTTGCTTCCTTGCCTTAGTCCATAAAAACAGATGGAAGCAATAGCTACAGTGAATTACCTACTGCACAAGGGCTCCACACTGTCCTGTGGCAGCCCTGTACAAGGACAGAACGTGCCAGTTTGTCACCACCCCACTCGAGAAGTTGCCCTTACTTGTGTGGATCTGCAGGTGAACATGGTGATCAGGTCATAGCCCTGTGGTCAAAACCCTATTTTACACCTACAGTGTATGGGAAGAGCTGCCTTTTCACCATGTTTCCAGTGTACCTGGGCTGATGGGGTCCTTGGCTATAACTTCTGGGCACAAAGGCAGTACATATAAATAATGGTAATTTTCTCCCAGGAGCCTTGACCCAGCTCAGTTCCTCAAAGCAAGGGAAATTTGGAGGCAAATTTGAAGGCATAAACTCTCCAAGGGATGCAACCACGGCACAACCTATAGGAAACACAAGCAGTTGCTTTGCCAGGAATATACAATTGTTTTCCACAGCAAACAAGCTCCCAGCACAAGTTATCCACCACTTGCAAGCTCTGTTCAATGTATCTTTCAAACACATGCCTCTCTCACCACACACAGAAGGAAAACCAATTTGTGCTGGAACGGTGCTTTTGGACTCTGCTTTCCGAAGTTTGCTTAATAAAGCAGCGAGCAAAGAGCACAGTATTTTGCTGAATATATGAATCATACCTTGATGGTGTCTACTTTGAATCATGGCATTCAAAGATCTCCCTGGAGCACTATGCCTTACTTTAGAAGAGAGCAGCTATCCCCAGCAGAGATGCAGCACATGTGTCTGGCTGATGGATGGCCGTGCTCTAGCAAGAGCCAAAACATTTAGGAAAAAGAAAAAAAAAATTCCCTAGAAACCTTAACTAGCAGGAGAGTTATTTGAGCATTGCATTCAATTTGCTGGCTACCAACAACAGCAAAATTTGGCACCTTCCACAAAGGCTTTACAGCAATGTCCTTTTCCCTGTCCCAGCCCTGTCTCACCCACACTGCCCATGTGCCTGTCACGGGTGATGAGCGGACTCGGGGAGCGTCCCGTTAGACCCCAACAAAAACACCATCAGGCCTTGGATCAAGGGAGATAAATGGAGCCTGGTAAAAAATTTACCACGACTTAATCCTTCTAGTGGGACATAAGAACCAAGGTATATTGTCCTTCATTAACACGTTTAAAGAAACAAACAAACAAATAAACAAAAGGCTTCTGGCATGTAAATTAGTAATTAAATGTTAGCGATTTAAAGCACGATATATTGTTTAAGCATTATTTGGCACTTCACGCTGTGCCTCCAAGCCCCTCACAAGGCAAACGCCTTCTGCAGCCAGCAAACACTTTGTAGCCAGTTGGTTTTATTGGACCCCACAGAGATGTTCCACATCTCTGCAGAATACTTACCCTTCCTGCAGAGCCTGTCAAGACAACTGGAGTGCACTACCTGAGCAGTGCACCTGCACAACGACAGGGTACAAACCTGCTTGGAGACCTTTACATTCCACTGCCCTTGAGTGCCACAGTAGAAATTACTCTGACTGAGATTTTCAAGGTGACTGGGGCTATGGTTACATCCACTTGTGGCAGATTCCTGCAAATGATGTTTAAAGTCCCACTAAGTTTAAAAAACCCAAACAAATCAACCATGTAATAAAAATTCTTGCATGTAAATTCACTCCCATCCCACGGCATCTGCAGGGGCTGCTGTGTTGGGTGGATGCTGGATGCTCAGCACTAAGAACAGGCTGTGCTGCAAGGGCTCGCTGCACTTAAAAAAATAAAGTGCAAAATTGGACTTAAATCTGTGTTCAGGAGATAAACCCTAGGGCCAGCATAAGGACTTTGACTAATTAGGGCTACGTGGGCTCTCCTGTGTGACCCTTGTAGCCCTGTGTTGTGGGATCACCAGGTTGAACAGAAATATATTAAAATGAAAGGTATCATCAGCCCTGATCTCCTGTCCCCCAGTCAGGCTCACTTCACACAGAAGGACGACATTCCTTTAGCTCACATGTTGTTTGTCTTTAGCCAAATCATGTGCCATTTGCTTTAAATAAAAAGGATTTTCAACCACTGCTCTTCACGCAAAACCGAGCTGAGCAGGGAGAGAGGGCCAGTACAGATGCACTTCACAGGCAGTACTATGGAAAACCCAAAGAAAACAGGGGATTTCTCACAACAAGAATGGGCTGCAACTTGCCACGATTTTCACAGATTTTTTTCCAGGAAGTTTTCCACTCGGCCTGTAAATCTTTCTGGCCAGATAAAATGCAGTCAACGCATAAAAGAGTTGACAAGTCATTCTCTGCACATACTAAGTTGCTTTTATTAATCCAGAACTGCATGCTACAGATACTGTACAGCATGAACATTTATTCATTACAAAAAATGGCTTCCAAACCATTAAAAATGAAAATCGGAATAAGAGCATAAAACGGAACAGTAACATCACAACTGTTAGGAAACATTCAAAGTATTCACAAAAAATGTTATAGTTAGCATCTTAATAAACCAGAGAAAAATCTGAGACAGTTTTACAATCGCTTCATGTCAACTACAATGGCACTGAATGAACAGATGAACAATTTTTCAGCTTTATACAGCGTTTTTTGCAACATCAACATGCCTAGGTTTTTTTTTTTTGTTTTAAGTTTGCTACCTACCTGTATGTAGTAAGTGTACATAAAAGTGGCAGTCTGATTTTCCTTTTATGAATAATCTAATATACAGAATTTGGCCCTTAAGGGTTTATACCTCTTCATTTTAAATGCTTTCCGGACAATCTGCTACCAAACACGTCTGTTATAGGTGACATTAAAACTACATACATATCTACCTATGTAACATCACAGCAAAACATGATGAACAAAAAAATTACAGCATTAAAAAAAATAATAAAGTTGTCGGGAGAAAGTTAAAAGTCACTGAGAATTTTGGCACATAAAAATTTTGCACACAGCCTACAGTCCTAATGTCGCAGGGGATTCAGCTGCAGTTCTGAACGGGAGACACTTGGACCTTGCTATATTTCCAAACAGCGTTGCTAAAAATTCCCTTGCTAAATTTTCAAGTCTTTTTGTGTGTAATGGCTTTTAAAGCAATTTTATTTTTTACACTATTGATCCTTGAAAAAATGCATCTGCAAATGTCCATTTGGTGGCAACCGTATTTCATATAGCAAAAAAAAAAAAAAAAAAAAAAATCACAAAAAGAAATCAAAAACAAAATCCCAGAAAAAATATATATATACACATTTATATATAAACTTAAAAACCTTGTACAAATGAGTTGTTATATATAAGATGCTTACACTAAAGGAAAAAAAAACCCTTTATACAATGTTTCAAGGAAAAAGAAGGAAGAAAAAAAACATTTAAAAAGGGACAACATACAGATACAACAAGCAATTTCTAAAGCAATAAATACTACTGGTCCAATAGCGTTGTGATACTTTTAATTGTTGAGTAGCGTCCCCTCCCCCAAAAAGAACAACACCATGGAACAAGGTATATTAACACATTTTTTTAACCCTTTGTTTCTGTACATTTAAACAATAACAAGTAACATCACAATAAAGGTTGTTTCACACAAGGAAGAAAAAAAAAAGAAGTAGTAGCGGCACTGCATTCATTGTGCCCTTAAAGGTTTAAAAACCAGATGTAAAATGATTGGTTCGCAAGCTCGTATTTAATACAAATAATAAAGAACCAATGCCTCCGGCAAGGGCTGCTTCAAAATTGCTTCTTTTTTTTTTTTTTAGTTTTTAAAATCAGTCTTTAAAACTAAGCTATTGGAACTACATAACAATTATGTATATATATATATTTTTTAAACGCTACAAAGACTTTAAACAGCTGTTGATAAAAATTTTGGCAGAATCATGAGGCTTTTCTCATCTACATATTTAAAAAGGAGAAATTGAAATAAGAATGGGTCAAATATTGACCAATGAACTCGATAAAACATCAACTAATGTAGCCACATGGCACGAATTAAAAACAAAACCGAGAAACGACGACAAACAGCGGACGACGACGAGGAGGAGAAGGAAAAAAAAAAAATAAAGAAAAGGAAAAAAACAAAAAACCAACAACAAAACCCCAAACACCAACAGAATTCAATCCCCCCGAAGAAAACCGAAAGGGCTAACGAGGCTAAAGCTATTCTAAGGACTTGGTTACGAGGGAGAGCGGCTGGGGCTGTGTCCCCGCCAGCGAGCTGTGGGAATGCAAGGAGGACGTCGAGGGCTGTGCTAGGGATGCGGCGGCGGCCGGCGGGAGGGCGGCCGGCGGGTGGTCCAGGGCCCCGTTGGGGCAGCTGGCGGCAGGCAGGGCGCCGGGCTTGCTCGCAGCGCTCTCGGCGAGGACGAGCGAGGATGGCGGCGGCATCATCACCAGGTGCGCCAGCGGGTCGGGCTTCAATGAGAGCGAGAGGGGTTGCGTTTGTTCAGTCTGTGGTTTCGAGTCTCTGGAGGGGGAGGCGAGCATGGCAGGGGAGGACGGAGGAGAGTCTAGTAAGCTTCCATCTGAAGAGGGTGGGCTGACGCAGCTGCCTTCACCTTGTATGTAGCGAACGCACTTTTTTTTTCTCCTAGAAACAGGGAGAGAGTTATCTGTGAATAAAGGGCAGAGATGCTGATGGAGACAGTTATCTAAAGCAAAGAGCCATCCATTTGCTACTCTGGGCTCTGCACGGGTGGCACCCTGGCCCCATGCGCCATCCTGGGGGTCTGGTGGGGTGTTTTCGGCACCAAGCCCACTTGGAAACCTCCCCTGGGCTAACAGATTTGGAAAGAATTCACCAATTGTGTCTTCATCCCCCTCCTCTTCAGGCCGCCTCCTTTCCTTATTTTAATAAGCAGAAAATCAGATAAGTGGTTTTTGGAGCCCACTGTGCTAATCTACAAACTTTCCTCCACGGAAAAAAAAAAAGGAATAAAGAAATTTAATCCTTCTAAAATAAAAACTCTGGACAGTTGACGGTATCTCAAGATGTCCCATAACGCTGTCCAACTCAACAGGGCTATCTACACTTGTGTCACATCTGTTGCCTCTTGTGATGCCCTGCCCTTGGGAGGCAAGAACAGCTGCAAACTACCGCTCAGTGCTTTCTCCTCTGTTAAGAACCACACCAAATCCAGAAACGTCAAGAGTCAGAAAGGAGAGATATATAATAGAGAGAATGAGAGAGGGGGGAAATAAAAACAAAACAAACAAACAAAGCAAACGGAAGAAAAAACAGGAAAAGAACAAGATAAACAGAGCATGATTCAAAATTAACAAGAATAACTGGTTGTATGGCCTGCAGGTTGTGGCTTTAAATCGACTCAGTTTTACTTTTTGTTTTAGGGGAGAGTGGTAGATTTGGGAAGCTGCTTATCTGCGTTTTGGGGAATTTTCCTCTGAGAGGCCATCCATGTAACTCCAGAGTGGGATCCAATTTCAGTAGGTGAAGAGCATGATGACAGGTACAAAGGTGAGGAGCAACATGGAGCTTATTTCACACCAGGGAATACGAGACTCTTGCAAGAGCCGCTCACCTTCTAATAAATAAGTGACCCGACAGAGATCTTTTCTCCTCCCTCTGTCCACTTAACAATGTCAAGGAGCAATGAAAACACATGACAGTTTCACACCATCTCTCTTGCCAAGTATATGCAAGACAATTCTAGCAGCAGGACAGAAATAATGAGGCGAACAATCACAGCATCTGGCAGAATGATGTTCAGTGGCCACCTTGACCCTAAGAATGCTGGCTCTCCAGCCCTCCTATTCACAAGCACACTTTCCATGAGAAGTGCTGAAGCGCTGTCATACAGCCCAAGGCATATGACAAAGTCTGCCTAGAGCAGCTCTGCCCCAAAAACTTTGGAAGCTCAGCTAAGCGGCACAAAGCCACCAATGTGAAGGAGTAGGTTGCTCTGCCCCTCCTGTGGATATGTTGCCGCCGCTCGGCAACTCCATCAGAGGAAGTGCCTGAGTGTGGCACAGCAGCTGAGGGTCACCGGGTAGCACTGCCCACTTGCACAGGTGTCCCAAATCCACTGCTGGTCACCAACGTTCTCTCCCATGTACGTGTTTGGGTTAAACCAAGCTCTGCCGTCTAGGGAATGGGGCTAGGTATTTCTTGACCACAAGGGAGATCAAACCAGCTTGATCCTGGAAGTAAAAGTATCTCCCACAGACAGGAAGGGAACAACAACCGTGGCAACCTATCTTTTACCATCTTCAGTGAGGGACCAGTGCTGTGATATCCCTTCCTCCAGAGACTCATGTTCTGTTCCATGTTCCACATGGCAAGGTAAGGGGTTAAGGGCTTGTTAGAGTTTTAACCACGTTAGCCTGCAGATCAATACATGCTAAAAAACTAAAGACAACCATGCAACTTAAATGTTAAAAAGACAGAAAGAAAGAAGAAGACAGCAAGTGAAGGCTGTAAACCATGCTTTATTAGAGCAATGTTAAAAGACAGAAAAAAATTAATTTGGTGGGCTCAAAACAGAACCTTCTGTTAATTCTTCTACAATCAACAAACACCACGGGTAGTCTTTGGCTCTTGACTACAGACAGTTCTGCTGCTCTTTCTCCCCTCTCCTCTCTCACCACTTTCTAGCTTCAGCTGTGCAGCACTACCTGGGGCACACTTCATGTCTGGACCTTCTGTACAGCTCCAGTGGCAAAGCAGAACAGTTGAAGCTTCACAAAGCTCACCAATATTACTTGTGCGGAAAGGCGCATTCCTACAATCTGGAGACTGCAGGACTCCCTCTCCATCCCCAAATTAAAATTACTTGCAAGCAGAGACTCAAGTTCTGCCTGCCCCATTGATGGGGGTCCAGAAGTCATTTAACAGGACCTACAAGGCAGTTAATTATTTAACTGGAGGCAGTTTGAATCTAGTATATGCCAGCATTTCAATTCTTTCTTAACATTATTTAAGTTCTGTGGCCTAAAAGAAAGAGCTTCCATGGCAAAGCAGCCTTAAACCAGGTCTACCTGACTTTCTGACTGCAAACTTAACAACTTTCTTTATACTAAACGCCTTGCTCTGCTACCTGAAGTGATTTTCCCTTGACTAGTATTAAGGGAGGAGATTGCTTCCTCTACTTCTGTTGTATATTAAACTCTTTAATAGTGTGGCCACTTTTAGTCTGAAAAGCCATTTACTTCAATTATGATGGCTCAAGGAGGGGGACATTTCTCCAGTTTGTGTCAATCCCACTATGTGTTACCTGTGGTCATGTGCATGTCAGGGTTAGGTGGGACAAAAGGCACAGACAGCAAAACCCCAAACCATCCAAGCCTAGTTTTAACAGAAGTGAACACCAGACACCTCTGGTGAAGGGGAATAAGCAAAAATCTAAGGAACTACTTGTGCCTCAGTTTTGCTCTCCTAAAAAGCTGGAATAAAAATACTACCCACCTCCCCTCAGAAACACTAGTGAAGATTATTCACTTGTGTGTCCCTCTGAAGGCATCAGCTGCTCCATCAGTCTGGTAAATACCAACAGATCTGACCCCACTTCTGCTGCCCTTAAAACTAGCCCTGGGACAGCACCAGGAAACCTGTAATGCTGCAACTGCCATGAGTGAAAGCCACAGAGGATGACAAGAGTTTATTCAGTTATTGTGAGCAAAGATGTCTCATTTTTTATCACAATAGCAAACTGGACATCTTTAGCACCTAAGATGCACTACAAAATGCTACCATGCTAGCAAATGCAATGTTATGATGGTTAGGACCAGAACTAGGAGAGAAATACCTACCACTAATACCTAGTGCTAAAATGCCTCCATGCATTTAAAAAAAAAAAAAAAAGAAAAAAAAAAACAACAAACCAAAAAAGAAAAGCAGTTAATTCTGTATCAGTAAGTTTAAAGCTATCAGCTATACCACTGAAGTTGTCCTTGATGCACTGCAAAGACTTCTGACCAAAATTTGGTGTAAGTTAAGAGAGAGTTTATGCTTCCCATGTAACCTAAGCACTGTACAGACCAAATAAAAAGTCCCCTTGCTGGTAAAATGTAGTTTTAGAAGTATATTGTTTACTTAAGCAGCCAGGGAAAGATAAAACAACACAAACATGATGTGCCCCCAGTTCTGGTACTTGGCACACAGAGCCTGATATGCTTCAAATACTCTGTCTCTAGACTACACAAATATCAGCTGATAGTGTGCAGCAAGCTAACCACAGAATAGAGCCTAACTAAATACAGCATGGGAGTCTTTGGCTAGAATGAGACTCGAGCCTCCTGACACACTGAAGTAGCTATCCAGCTCTTCCAGACTGAACCCTTCTTCCTTTCAGCTATAAGAAACTGCTGCTTTCCATGATTGTTAAACACATTTACTGGTAGTGATATCTAGGAGCCCAACACCCCGCACTAGCATGTCTCAAATTGGGACTATATGCAACCTGTTGAAGACATTTCTGGTGCCTTATCTGGTATATATTGACACACACCGCCACCCCTGATCTGTGTTTTCCTCGACACTAAGCACAAACAAGACTGCGTGCATACACAAAATACGATGGGCGTCTGATCTACATTCTAAATGAGATGGAGCACATGGGACTGGCATGAGTAAGAGGGGAAAATGTGGGAGAGGAATCACTACACAAAGAGAGTGGTTTGGGTTGAAATACCTACCATCATAATATTCCAAATTCAAAGACTGCTTGTATCAGAATAAAGAAACAACAAATTTAACCAAATGCGATCATATAAGGAAAAAGGAATGAGAAAAGAACTACTCGGTATCCCTCCACCAAGAAAGAAGTACGTACTGAGTTACACATGGAATTAAACTCCAGTAGAACATGGGCTGCCGAAATTTGGGCTCTCTGATATCTTTCATCTCCTTTTAATGCTGGAAACTGTGTTACTGAATTTGTAACTAGTTTTGTTTAGAGCACAGATGTTTACAGCTCACTCAGTGGGATAAAATTTAGGAAAAAATGTATTTTTGGAATCAGAAAAAAAAGACAGATCGCTTTAAAAAATGGTATCTACATAAACCTTTCTGAGGCATAGAAGCCTACAGGCAGCTATTTAATTTTGCAGATAATACCAAGAAAAAAGAATACATTATAAGCTGTAAACACTGGCTTTTACATCTCTGATCATGAGAAAAACACTAGTGCTGCAGATCTCAGAACCTTTTTAAAAAGCCTTTGGAGGCAGCAGACATAGACACAAATGAAAGACAAAATATAAACTGTTCACCTAAACGTTAATTTTGCTGGCAATCTGGAAAAAATAACCAAAAAGAAGGCAAAAAAAATTGCCAGCTTTAAGGACTTTGAGTTTTCTTGTTCCCAGTTCTACCACCAGGGAGAGGTTATTGGTAAAGAAAGAGAGAAAATGGCATTAAATTAGCAAGAAATTCCAAAGATCAAAGATTATTAGCAATTGATGCTGTGGGAAAGAGAAAGGTGGGGAGTGGGGAAAAAAGATTAAAAAAATAAAATCACACAAATGCACTAAGAGGACAGATTGCTTTTATTTCCCCAAAGGCCTAATGGGTAGTATTATACCTGCATGGTTTGCACCATAAACTCTGTCGGTCAAGCCCGAACAATGCCCGACACTTCTTTGGAGTATTTGCATCTGTTAGCATAAGGTAAACACAAAAAATACAACACAATGGTGGATAGAGCTCATTTGGTCTGCGTCATCTTAGCTATAGCTACGTTCAGCTTTCAATCACCTCCGTTTTATTTGGTAATCTCCCCTCGTACCAAGGGCAGGAAAGAAAACAGGACTTTCACAATGAGCCAAAGGAAAACCAAAAAAAATCTCCGACACAGCCATGCGCCTGTTCTGGTGTCGGTACCGCACTCAAGGGCTTTGGGAGTGACTTTCCTTGGGTGGAGGCTGGGAAAGCAGGAGTGTGGTTGAGCCACAGATCAGATGGGCTTAAGGTTGATGCTGTTTTACAGTGGGTTTTTGGCTAGCAGCAGCAAAGAGGAAGGCAAAAAAAAAACCAACCAACAAAGAAAAAAAAAAAGCAAAATCCTTTCAGAGAGACGATAACTGATGGCAGTGTCCCACTCCCTTGTGTCTTCTAGATCACAACACAGAGCTACAAAGCAACAAGGCAGGAGAAAAAAAAGGGGAAAGTACCAAATAAACCAGCTGCAAATCAGCCATAGCGAGTCTGGGAAAACTATACACACCTGCAGGGGCCGCACCAGTTATTCTGTTGATCAAGGCCAAAGCGCGCTCGGCATTTCTTAGGAGCGCTCAGGTCTGAATGAGTTCAAGAAAAGCGAGCAGAAAAGGGAGAGAGGAAAAAAAAGAAAAGGGGAGAGGGGGGAGAGAGAGAGAGAGAGAGAGAGGAAGAGAGAAAAGGAGAGAAAAAAAGAGAAAGATAAAAATAAGGAAAAAATAAAAATAAAAAAGGGAATAAAAATCAATGTCCTTGTTATTAATTGCAAATATTGACTTTTGATTTAAAAGTTAAAAAAAAGTGATAATCACATTTTTATTCAACTCTTGAGATTAGCTGTTGCAATTAAAGCTGCAGTATCCCTTTATAAAGGACTGTTTCTTTCCCTTTTAAGAGAGCAGGTAGAGGAACGTCATTGTAGCTGGTCTAGCAGGATGTTTCAGGCAATATTTATTTGGGCTGGGTTTTTTTATTCTCTTTTTTTTTTTTTTTTTAAGAGGGGGGAAAAAGGAAGAAAAGAAGCTGAGTATGGAAGTTAGATCCTGAACATGCTTTTTTCTTCAACTCAGATACAAAATAAGAGAAAAAAACAAAAAAAGAAAGAAAAAAAAGGAAATCATATCTCCTGGGATAATGCAGCTTTTGGAATAACATTCAATTTATTTGTTTTTATTAATTTGTATTTAAAAGAATGGATAAGGATGTGCAGATTGCGAAATGAGTATGTTAGTATCAGCCAGAAAATAAAACGTAAAGCATGGCAAGGTGCTGAGTTAGTACAGCCAGTGAATTGCAATGAATAGGCGGCTTGAGCAGAAAGGAAAAAAAAAAATCCAAAACTAAAATAATAATAAAAAAATGCGTATGCATGCTAATGTGAGAAGACTTAGTGGGAGCCATGAAAAATGCCATTAGATTAAGGAGGTTCATTACTGACTTGCTTCCATTCTTTATCAGTCTCTTTAAAGAAATACTGCATATTCAATTTGCACAGTTAGTACAACTCTTGCGTTATTTTTACTGTATTACTGTTTTAATAGCAATTGTTACAAAAACAAAAAAACAAAAAAATACTATCAAACATAATAGATATAAAGATATATAGATAATAAATACTATCAAAACGTGTGGATGGTATTTTTTTCTTAATGTCATAAGTGTTTAATGTTAAAATCTATAATGGCAGGAAAAAAATTAAAAGGCAGTTTATAAACTATTTTAAATGACTCAAAATGACGTTAGCACCTGTAATCGGAGGAAGTGAAAGGCAAGGATTTAGGAAACATTCGCTGTGTTCTGAAAAAAAAGAACAAATTATACAAAGGCTTCAAAAAAACTAAGTTAGGGCTTCTTCGAAATTGACTATGAGATTGCCTATGCAGTATTTCTAATTTCCTCTATATAGAATGGCAAACCTCCTTAATTTAAAGTGGGTGCGATTTACCACTGTAAGGCATGCATCAGAACACACAGGTACAGCCCAAATTAATACCAAACACACACATGTACACACACACACAAACACACACACACATGTGCAAAGTAAGCGGATAACTTTAAAAACGATGGCATAGGCATTACAACTACGGCTCTGCAGTTAAAGGCTTGGCAACTACTACGTACAAATTCAGCTAATGTCACACGAGGCTCTCACATGCAATGGCTTGGGTTACTAGTTTTAGAAGGGCAGTAACACGTAAATAATTGGGAGTGCATTTAAAAAAAAAAGCTGTCTAGTATAGGGACTGGCTCCCCTGAGGCCAGGAGACCTGTACCCACCTCCCCCGCGCCTAGAAGGGTCACACCAGGATTGCCACACTTCCACTAAGCAAGAGATTTAGACTTATTTTTACTTACCATTGGTCTCTCCTGGCTGCTTATCCCTTTTCCTCTTCTTCTTCTTTCCCTGCAGAAAACATACACAAAGGAGAAGGATTTAAAAAAAAAAGCCAAAGCAAGCGTCCTTGAAAGTCAGCACAGAGCACTGAGGCTGCGGCTGGTGTGGGAAGCTCCGCAGGGAGGACACTGAAGTGCAGCACTAGCTCACCCTTGGTGCAGGGAAGTTTGGGGGACCCCAAGGAGATGCTGCATGCTGGGACTGGCTCTGCCTGCCTTCCCTGTGACTTTTAGGACAGCCTCACTGCAGCTCCCCCCAATATTAACACCTACCTAAGCCATGAGCAGCTGGGGAGGGGGGAAAACGACTTGCAAAAGGCTACTTTTGAGCTAAGATCATCACGAAGACAAAAGCATTTGACCTGTGTATGAGCTCCTGCATCCTGAAGTTTCAGAAATTGTTTGTGATCATGTTTTGGTGAGGAAGGGAGGGAAAAAAGAGAGGGATTGAAGCAGGGAGAGTGCATGAGTGAGGTCAGACCGAGCCCCTGGAGTTCCTCAGCACCAAAACCCAACCATTAAAGCAGACAAGGAAGCCACAGCAATGAGCAAATCCTAACCTGCAGTTTTGTAAGTGCACTGACAACCTAGAAAGCAATGCCAGAACAAGAAAAAAAATCCAAACATAGCCAAGAACCTGCAAGCACTTTGCTCTATCACAATGAAAATAACCAGTAATATTTTGCTAAACTGTGGCCCTTTGCCACTGTACCACAAGATCATGCAATTTGCTACGGTTTTTGACTGGGGGGAGAAAATCTGTTTCTCAATTTCCCTCCAGAGGTGTGGGAGAGAACAACTGGGAGTCCAACTTCCATGGAAACCCAGTGATTGCTTTCCAATAGAAAAATTAGAAAGTAATAAGCATAGCTCAACAAAGAAAAGCTATTTTTTCCAAGAAAATTCTTCTAACACTGAGGTACAGGGTTTGCAGAGAAGTACAACAAGGCCAGTGTAGGCAATAGAATAATTTCATTTTCACAACTCCCCAGATGCTAAAGGAAAGACTTTTGGGCCATCAACGTCAACTCTGAATAGCACAAGAGATCCTGACTTTTGAAGACACGGCAGTAAGAAGAATTGGTGAGAAGACCCCAGAGCAGCAGTCCCTTGTGGTCAAGAGACAACAAACACGTCTTGGAAGAAGGAATCTCACTGCACTTTTGAAGGGGTAGTAGGTGTATCTGCAGGAGAGCCAAGAGGTTCTCCCACATGGTGGGCACCTATCTCAGAAGGTTGGTCTGGCTCCCAGCTACATGGTCAAGATGGGTTTGGCACATCCACTATAACATTTGGGACATTCACTATGACAGGTCTCCCAGAAGGTATTAGTAAAAAATCCCCCCAATGTGAATGTAGGATATTGGTTTGTTGTTGCCCTGTTTTTCTTCCCCAAAAACTGCCCTTGTGGGGCTTCCATACTCATTCCTCCTTTCCTACTCATGACTGTAAACTTCCATTCTGTTGTCCAGCTTGCTCCAGGTTTATGAGATCCTTCTGGAGATATAAAAAGCTGTGTGCACCACCCATTTTTAAAGGCATTTTGAACAACATGCACATAATCCTGTAGCCTGGATGCTGCTGACAAATCATCTCGGACATGTCTCAAGGAAATTTTTTTGGGGTATGGAAAGTTGTCAGTTGCTACAGCAGCCATCAGTCTAACAAGACAGGCAGACAACATAGATGAGTATTGCTCCTAAAGCTCCTTGAGAACAGAACAGGGAAAATATATTATCCTGAAATCCACGTATCACATAAAGATACAAGAGGCTCAGACTCTGCTCCATCTATAATGATCCAGATTGAGAGTAACTCTGTGAAAGCCAGTGGGTATTCTCCAGCTTTCAACAATGTAACCGAAACCAGACAACTGCCTCAGGATCATAAGCCTGATTTTTATTTAATCTCAAGGAGGCCACTTCCATAATTAACAGACTGCATCTGTGACAAATTTGCTTAATTTCAGCAGTTCATTTGGGAACTCAAGGGCTATTTCAATTTAAGACCTTATAACTTCTTCACATGAAGGCCAGCCAGACCAGAGGTGGGGAGTCATCTGCCCTTCACAAACTCTTCAAGCCAGTTATTAAAGTACTGCAATGCCTTTAGGGAACAATCTGTTAAAAACAGCTGATATACAGGAATGCCAGCCAGGGACCAGGAATTTCTGGATCCTTTTCAACACAAGCTTTGAAAACTGTTCCTAAGAACTGACAGAGGTCCCACTAACTTCTTTTAAACCTTTTTCAAAGGAAACAGGGAGAAGAATCACCCGGCTCGCTTGCTCAATTTCTGCGATACAAGAACATATTTGACTATGCAGCTAAATTAACATATGGACTTTTAAGAAAGAACTATAGCAGCAGTTTTTCAAATGCTCTGCAGAAGGCACCGTTTTGCCTTTGCCAGAGATTGTCCTCCTAAGACTCCAGCAGATTGTAACATTTTCTGTCATTGTACCACACAAATTTTTAGGATGCAAGTACATAAATATAAATACTTGCTAACCACTCTGGCAGCTCCCTCTACAGAACCAAACCAACATGGCTTTTGACAGGACTGCAGTATTTCTTTGGTACTAATTTTCTAGACAAGCGGTGGGTAAGGTGACTAGACCCTTACACACTTCTGAGAGCACAGCTTAATATCGTATATTAGATCTCAGGAAGGCAAATGTGCCTTGTGATACCAACAAGCCATGAAGGATTCCCTGAATCCTCTTCTCTTATTTAAGTGCAGGCTGAAAGCTGTCATTTCCTGAATGTACTGCTCCTGTTTCTGAAGACCTGGGCTACAGCTGGCCTCATCCTTGAGCCCAATGTGAGGTGTCTAACAAATTAACCACTTCAAGCAGCCCAAAGTTACTCCCCTGCTTGATGAGTAAAGGGCTCAAAACCCTACAAACTACTGAGGGAGGAGGGGAACTCGGAGAGCTGTGAATGGACTAGGAGAGGAGGCATAAATAAATTCTGCAGATGATGCAAAGGTACCATGCTCTCCTCAGGCAGGAAGGTTCCCCCTGAAGGTCACTTGGGGGTACAGCATCAAGCCGCTGGGAAAGCACCGGCTTTCTCATCCTGTCCTTTTTAGCTTGAGAAGAAAGGGTTTCTCAGGGCTCACACGGTGAGGACAAAAGTAAAAGGTCCTAAACACTGAGGCTTTGTACGTGCCCATCTGTCAGTGGCACAGTCACTGCACAGAATGAGCATCCCTGAAACCTCAGTCGAGCCTATACTCTCTTTGAACACCCAAGACGACGATACTGCACAGTGTTGAGGAACTTCCTCAAGCCTACAGTCTGACAGCCTCAGGCCAGACTGTGCTGAGAAGGAGAGAGAAAGGCTGAGCCAGCAGAAAGAAAAGATGATCAAGAAAACAAAGATTTGGAAAAAACGTCCTTAAGTACATATTGCTAATTAAGTGAGCATGTGTACTCTCTACCACTGAAATGGCAGAAGAGTGCAGAGGGCTGTTGCTGCTCTGGGCTTTGCTGCAGACTCTGAACTGGCTTCTCCCCACACATGCATGTAAAAGTGCGGACTCTCAGAGGCAAATATTGCCATATACAGCAAAATAGGATATTTATGGTAAAACAAGCAGTAATGAGGATGGGGATGGAAGAGAGAGACTTCAACAAAAGCAAAATGTGTAACACTATACGTAACTGGCATCAATCTTTTGGTCCCCAAACCCACAGAGAAGTCTGCCTAGAAGGCAGGGAGCAGGGTTTATTCCAGAGTTAGAGACCTTGGAAGTTTTAGGTGATTTTTACTTAACTTAAAAGAAAAAAAATATCAAGATGCTGCTATAATCCTATAAAAAGAAGTTTAGAGCTCCCACCAATCCACAAATCTGTCAAGAATTTATGGGCTTAGGCTTGCAAACACTTAGTACCATCTGCACCGCTTACCCTTCATGGAAGGAGCTATATAATACTACTAAGTAGTTAGAAAGCTGGCCTTATGTTTTTTTAAGAGACAGAAAATTCTACCACTTTTAGCTACAAAATAGGCTTTCTGAAAGACAGAGGGAGGAATCAATCTAAAAAACAATACATGAATTGACGACAAATTCCAATACACTTTTTAAAAAATGAGGAAGAGAGGCAAAAAAAGAAGGCAACATGGGCATGAAAAAGCAAAATATACAACAGTAGAGCATGGAATAATTCATTTAGCCCCACTTGAGAGTAAGACTTTCAAAAAAGTCAGGCTTTTGGTTTTGCCAGTCCTTCTCTGAAGCTAGGATAAGTCATTCTTCCACTTTCCACTATACTCTCACACAGATAAACACAACATAAACAGATAAACATAAAACTCTTATTATTCATCTCTTTTGGTGAAGAGGAGCCATACCAGGGGAATTTTATTTTTTTTTAAGGAAATTTAAAATGACCAGCAAGCCAAACAGCATTTCCAGATGCTGGTAAAACTGAAAGTAAGACTTTCTTCACAGAACTCTACTGTCATGCCCCAATTCCAACCCTTTACTAGTCCCAGCCAGGAAGCCTTTTCCAAGTGGAGGGCTGGGAATTATTCCCAGTAGTTTTAGTACCACAGAGGGAAGTGCCCGTTGTTGTTACCAGATTGGGATCCCAAGGATTCCAAGTAGTGCTTGTGTACAGTGTGTGATCGTAGTTCAGCAGGTCACACGCACATTTCTACATCTCTACTACTAAAAAAATTTCCACCTACAGAGGAACCTACATAGTTATCCCGTGCAGACCAGCCCGGGTACAGCTGCATATGAAGCTGTCGCTCCTTTCTTGCTAGTTCATAGTATTTCGCTTGTTCTTCTCTGGATAACGCGTGCCACTGAGGTGAAGAAAAGAGAAAAAGACAAAATAAAAAGCACTAGTGGTTGGAGGTTTTTTAAAGCACATTAACAGCAAAGTATATTATTTTTATATATAAATACAGTCAGAATTGATTTTCATGAAGAAGAGACAAAAACAGATGATCTGGCATGCTGACATTCATATTTTATTTATAACTCCAGATTATAACTCCAGTTAACTCAACTGAGCCACAACTAATCATTTACATTCACTCAGCCCCTTTGCCTCCTGTTGAGAGAGGAGAATTAAGAAAACTAAACAAAAACAAACAGCAGAGGGTCCAGAAGCTGAACCACTTGACCTGAGCCAGAATACAGCTTCAGAGGTGGTCTCCCCTTCCCTTCCCCACTGGCACTCTCTCTCTTCTATCTCTCACAGGTGCTGATACTGATCCTGTACTCTTTTTCATTTCCTATTTACATTTCTGCCTATCTGAGGACAAAATAAAAATCTAAGATATTTTTATCTACAGGTCATGGAAATAACACTGAAATAACACTGCTATTAATTAACTCCTCCTCTTCCCCATAAATGACCCCACTGGCAAGAACTATCTGCGAAAACTAGACACCGAACCAAGGCCTTTTGTTTAGTAATTTCTCCAGTCATTATCAAAATAGCAGGAGGACACAGGGATTCAGAAGGTGTGAATCCTTTCAGTCCCTGCTTGAGCTTCTCCCTTGTTACCTACCCTTCGACCGAGGATTTGGTTGATGGCTGCGCTTTCTTTCAATGTGCATTCTGCTACAACTTTTGCTCTCATTTCCTTCATATACAACATAAATGCATTAAGAGGTTTCTTTATGTGTGGCTTCTTTTTCTCTTCTTCTTTTTTGGAGTCCTGATGTTTTCTGAAGGGTAAAGATACAACAGAGACCTCACAGTGAGAACCCTTGTGAATGTATTAAATTAATCCCATCAATCTCTCTAGCATTAATCCTCAGAAATCTCTAGGAAGAGGACCAGAAGGTTCTCTAGAGCCTTCTCCCTGGCTGCTGTATGAAAATAGTTTTAAGAGCATTATAAGAAAACTCATCTCATATTTATGCAATATCACCAAGTACCCTCTCAGCCCCTACAAAAACCTTGGAAGGACATGGACATCCAGTAAAATGGGTTCAGAGAGAGGGCTTGTGAGCATGATGGTAGAGGAAATAATTACATCCCATCACCAATGGGAACCAAAACGCTGTCTTTGTGCATCACCTGTGAAATGAAAGGCAATAAGCACCAGAAGCACCATGGGCAGAGGTAGATGAGGGCTCTCCTTGGTTCAAACCTTGATACCAGCTCTCTGCAGCTTTGAACAAGCCATTTATGCTCTAATTTATTGTCTCCTGTGGTTATCTGATATCTCAAGGCTTCAAATCAGGCACTGAGTAACAGAGAAAGCAGTTAAGAAACTTGAATCTTGATCAAGAAAATGCCACTTCTTATTAAAACAGGAGAAATAATAACAACCTGACTTTTGCCACAGAATGACTCTGAAAGACTGCTACCATCATTTTGACACACTTTGTCAACTACATCATGTTCAAATCAATTATAACGCAAGAGAAAAAGCAATTAATAAATATTTGACAACAAAAACATTATCACAAACCCAATCCTTTTTATAAGCCCCACATGCACAGGTGATGCTTTGAGTATTCTAAAAAGAAGACAGGGAAGCAACAACTTACGAGCTGTGGAGTGAGCCGACGTCGCTCTGGGAAGATTCCTGTTTGACTGTTGGTGTGACTATGGCCGGATGAGGAATTCCAGTTGTATGTAAACTATGGTGTGGCGGGACCATGTGTGGAGGAAACCTAGAGGAGAGAAAGCTGTGTAAATCGTCAGAATAAAAATGAATGAATGGGGAGGGATGTGTACACACATTAAAAAAACCCCCGGCATATAACAAGCACATGACAGCTAGACAAAGCATATGAAAGCTGGCAGCATTAATTAGCAATAAATTAAACATAATGACTCTTCTAATGTCATTAAAGTCAATCTTCCCCTTCATTATCATTACTGACATGAGACATCATGATTTTTAACATCTTTAACAAAAGGCAAATTCAACAGAATGAACACATATGAAGGTGGAATTTCAGCTACCTGCAACAAAATCCACCAACACATTTCTTTGCTAAGAAATTTTCTGAGGCAACCAAGGAATCAATTTTTATAGTTTTGAATCATGTTGTGAATTTAGGATGACATCCTTTATTGTATATTGACAGCAAAATAAAATATTAATGCCAACACATTCTAGATGCATTTTTGATAATACTTATAGATGCCTCATTAGCTACATTTTGTTGATGGAGCAAAAGAAAATATTTATTTGTGTCTAATAAATCTCTGAACCACATTGCTTTAACAAAAGCTGGGAAGATTGCGAAATTTAATCAATTTTGACCCATTAAAGTAACCTAGAAAAGCTTAAATTCATGCAAAATAACAGTCCAGACTCTAAAGAGAATAAAATGTTGTCAGCTTTATGGTTTATGGTCTTATACATGGACAGGCAACTGGATTCAGACAGATGTGCAATTCTTCTTCATGAATCTAATTGCCTGGTCGGGATCACAGCACAGACATGGCACAATCATTCAGACTTTCTACATTTTAACCAAAATGAACAAACTTCTCAAAAGCAGGATTGACTTATTATTTCTCAACAGTCTCAGAAAGTTTTTGCAGTGAATTCAGAAAGCAAATATGACTGACTGCCTTTCCCTCAGAAAACTCCCACTGAAGTCAACGAGTTTCCAGGGAATGCGATCTAGTCTAAAATAGTATTTCAGAAATATCTTTCCCTCACATGCCAAAGCTAAAGTGATCTGGCAAATGACAAGTGTTTTTTCTTACTGCAAATTCGTACTCTCATCTCAGATTTTGAACCACTTGGTCCAAATAAAACAACCCAAGAATATGGAACACTCAATGAGATAAATAATTACTTCTTTTGTCATCAATATACAATGATTTTTTTCTATCCAACACGATTTAGAATGGGGTGATACACCATGGATCAGTAGACTGTGCATAAGCATCAGAAATATAATGGGATTTCTCTTTTTTTTCCCCTCTCAAAAATTCCAACACTGATCTTAATAACCCCACCCCCCTGCAACTGCCTAGATGTTCTCTACATTCACAAGATGACACAGAAGCACTTTCATAAACAAGAGGTGCTGTCCACCACAACCTCTGAGGATCTTTGTCTATCACCTGGTAGTACGCAGGGTGATTAGACAGAAGTATTTTGTCTTTGAAGGCAGTGATGGGAAGAGCAAGGACTGACAGGGAGAATGTGAAATTGTTCAAGTTGTAGAGAATTGCAGTTCCTCACAAACAAAGGCATGGAGAGAAGGAGGAGGGTGGGATGGCAAGGAAAGCAGAGAATGGGCAGCAAAATGATCATTCCTACTTCTGCTAAAAACTCACAGACACAAATCTCCAAGTGGATTGTCCAAGTACCTTCCCACCCTCTGACAAAAGCAGCTGGGAGAGAAGCACACATTTGAGGATATACTTTGATTCATGGTAGGTCAGAACAGAAGACAATGTTGAGGCTGCAAAGGAGAATGACATCCTCGTCCCAGTTCTGCCACAGGACTGCCTCACCATCAGCAAGACACAAACTGGGCCTTCGTACCTTTTTTTTTTCTGTTCTCTCTTTATTTTCCTGTGTATGTATTTTGATTGGACATACTTAAACTTTGTTCACACAGCACCTGGGGCCTTCAGCCACAGTACAATGCAAACAGTAAAAACTGACAGTAAAAGATTTAAAGAAAACCCCAAAACTTACAAACATGGCACCTATGGCAAAAAATGAACCTCCCTGAAAGCAGTGTAAGAATAGTAATAAAGAGTTGACACAAGTCCTATTGAATGACTGTCTCTCCTAGGCAAGAGCCAGTGCTCAAGAGAGGACCTATTGCTGCTGGGCCTAGCTAGGCCAGTGACAAGGGGACAGTGAAGAATGAAGATTAAAAGCCTTTCTTCAGAGTGCAGACACAAAGAGCTGCATTTGTCTGACATGAGGGCTCAGTAGGAATTGGAGTGGGCATGAACCAGTGAGGAAAAAGCTGAGTGCAGTGACTGCATAAGGGTATAAGAATGGAAGTGAGCAAGATCAGACTCATCATTGGAGAAGGGCTTCCAAGTACCACAAAAGGCTGATTACAGATGGAGTCAATGGGGACAAAAGATGGTGCTTGTTAAGCTTCTGTAGAGAATCCTGTGTTGTGGTCATGATAACTGGGTCGCAGATTTGCTTCTCAAATGAGGCACTGGTCAAAAACGAAAACACTGCAAAACAAACTCTGCCTTCATGGTGGACTGTTGTATGATCAGGATGTTCAAAGGAAACACATTCAACAGAAAAGAGGGGGTTATTTTATTTGTTTATTTTTGATGAAGATTTAGGTACTTCAATTCATGAAAAATAGAGGAGGGTGAAGAAAATCTCCAAAAAATGTGACTTCCCCACCTACTTACGGGAAAAACGTACTTCCAGTTGCTATTCAGGAGAAAGAGAGTATTTACACATCGGAGTGACCAGATGGGGAGGAAGGGCAGTAAAGGAGAAGAAACCTATAGGCACATTCTGTGGGAAAGCTTGAAGGATGGTGAAGCCTTCACTGACCTCAGCTGGGATACTTTACTCACTGAGCTCTAAACTCCAAGGACAGCCAGCAGCCTTCCTCAACAGGCAGCTGCAGCACAGTAGTTATTTTTGGGCTTGCAGTTTCCAGGAGGAAGTGGTGTGTTCATTATCAACGACCATTCATTTTTTCATACTTTTCATACATCCAAGATACAAGGTTGCCTATTGGACTTACACATCTCTTCCTATGTTTGGGGCTGTAAAAACATGATCCAGAACCCACAGATACTCTCAAGTTCCCATGGGCTTCAATGGGCTGGTTGAGGTTTCAGTATAAAGTCTGACCGCCTGTTTATTTCCAGGCAGACATCCACTCACATGGCAATACAAGCAGGGGAAGAGTGTTAATTTTTAAGTTCCTGGCTACACTCCAACTTCAGTAATTACATTCAGCAAAAGTGAATTTCCCCCGAAATTTCAATTACAGAAGGTATTTTCCATTGCCACCGCTTAACTGCTGTGTAGTGTTTGTCTGGTGTAGTTCTGCTAAATTATTTCCTGATTTCCTCTCACAGCAGTTGTTTTTTCATAGTGGGTCCACTGTTTCCCTATCAGTCAGTTAACCCTGTCCCATTTTACCTTCAAGGCATATTACAGAGGGGTGATGAAGGATCAAGAGGTGTTACAAGCACGCTGCATGCATACAAAGCGAGTGGGGCAATGCTACAAGCATCAATGAAGAGTTGCAAATGGTTAAAACAACCAGAGGACACTACCTTAATAGTCTAAACCATTTATGAAAAATCACTATTAGTCACCCATTAACCTTTTTATAAACTATTCATAAGCACACTCTAACTAATGAACTGTAATTACTAAGCTTAGGGAACATTCAGGCTTGGGAAGCATATATGCTCCAAAGATCTATAACATATTGCAGGCAGAGATGGGAACTATTTTTAAAGTAAGGGTCTGGAAAACCGTGGATGGAGGGGTGAGGTTGTGGTCTGCCCTGGCTTCAGTGTTGGGCAGAGCCAGCACAGCAAAGCCAAGGCCTGTCCCAGGGCCCTGCAAGGCGGTTGCCCAGAAGCCATGAACAACATGTCTACAGGCAAGTGTGGGCATCCCTGGGCGTGCCAGCTCTATCTCCCAACTCCGCTGGCTACTCAGGGCCAGGGCTGTCCCAGGGCTGAGCCCAGGCACTCCAGCTGATACGGCAGGCATGAGGAAACACGCCTCGAACCATGTATCAGAGCACGGGTTGCCCAGAGGGTGTTCCCATCTATGGGAAACCAGGAGAAAAGTTTCTGGGCTGAAACAAAAGGGTAAACATCTTAAATCTATTCATCACTCTGCCAGTGTGCCTGAGCATGTGTGTGTGTGTATGTGTGGGCTTATGTCAGAGACAAAAAGAAAGGAACTGTGTGTATGTGCACACCCCTCACCTTCGCCTAAGACATTCACCATATTTTTTTCTCTAGACAAGTATTCCATGAATTGCAATAAACACCCTAAAAATTCTAAGCAGCTCATTATACACCACTGTCTCCTTTTATGGCTCCAAGCCAGAATATAATGATGAGTCTTAACTTGTTAAGGACAACTAATTTTTTGTTCCTGGCTGTCTCAGGGGCTTCTCTCTTACTCACTCTCACTTTACTTCACTGTTGACATGTTTCTGTTAACTGGATGTCATCTGCCTGCCTTGATTTTATGCACAAGCAGTGGGATGCATTTTTCTGTGCAACAATTCTGCTTTGAGTTGCATTAGATTTGTCATTATTCTCTCATTTTCCCCTTGCACTTGTAACATTTCATCTATTCCTGCCTTATTTTTTGAGCCACGGTGCACCCACATTATGGTTTATACATGATCTTGCTCCCTTTGAAGCCGGCAGATTTCAGAGCCAGCCCTCGTCAGGAGAAGTGCCTGCTACCAATTTAGCAGGCTGAGGGCCCCGAGCTCCAACAACTCAATCTAAAGGGGGTCACAGGGTGGCACAAGCGAGTGTCAGCAAGTGCTGTTTAATTGCCAATCTAGGCTTCTCCATGGTGTTTAAAGTATAATGACCCATCACTTAATTCTGAGAAGTCCTGGCCCTGCTGCTGAATGGAATGAATATCAAAGGATGTGCTAGAACAGGGCAAGGAGCCTACATTTCCTATAACTGCCATAAGTATAATAGACCTCTACTTCTGTCGTCCCATTACCACAATAATGTATTTAATTTGCTGTGTACTCTTTTTAACTAGATACCTTTCATAAAGTCTATCTTGGGAATATAGCCCCCCCTTCCACATCTCCCCCCTCCCTCAAATGACTAGCCTCTGTAATAATAATTAAACTAAATCAAGCTCTACTTTGCCTCACACCATGCCTGCAAGTATTTTATAGATATTTAAAAAGATTAAACAGAGGGAGGGAATAATTGTTTAAATTTGCAGCTCTCTCCCCAACCCAGTATTTTTTCTCCACTGGGCTGGGTCCACTGAATTTCTTTTTAAAGTTGATTTCCAATTGTCTCTCTATTTGCTGGACCAACCTGGCCAAATTTTAATTTTTTGTGTTTTGTTTACTTATCTAATGCACACAACACACTATTTCCCTACCCATTCACTCAACGAGCTCTAGATACAGGTTTCCATTTCTCAATGAGATGTGCTTCTCCCCAGCCCTCACCAATCTTTTCCTCCTTAAATCATCTATACACCAACCTTCACATATTAAACTGCAGAGATGGAGAGGAAGGGACAGAGCAGGGAAGAGATGTGGAACCTTGCTATGTAATGCATGCTAATTTAATTACGTGCCATCATCAAAATGGATTAGCTTTTTCAGCCCATCAAGAAAGTCTAAACTTCCACCGATTTAATTAACCAGACTGAAAATCAGATGAACAGAAAATAAAACTATCATTAGGAGCAATTAGTGATTACTTAAACATAGTGCTGCCAACCAGTTTGTAAATAAAACTAGCAGCCCCTGGAAAATTAGATGGAATTAATTGGAGGTAGGGAGGGGGAGAAATATATACTTCTAAAGCTTTAGAGGGTCAGGCAGGCCCTTTTATGTTGACTATCAGTGTTTGGAGCTTTGGTAGCGGAAAACACAGCGCAATAACCTTCCTCCCAACTCTGCTTGAAGAGGAGTCCTCCTCCCTCCCGAGACTTCCCTCTCACACACAGGGGCAGCCACTGAGTTGGTAGCCACTGAGAAAGCAAAAGGTAGCACGACTTCTCCTCCTTGCTTTTTCAACACTACATTCTCCCAGCTCTTTCATTTAGTTTGGCTTTTAAAGATGACTTCTCGCACCTCCACCTCTCCCTCAAAAACAAATCCTTGAAGCTCAGTGACAGCATTAGGACACCACCTTCTCCTCACGCTGGTAGGTATCCCTCGCCCTCTACTCCTCCGCCCCACCAAAGTTCTTTCAGAAATATGCTGCCTAGATGAAATGCACTCCAGAGAGAGCAGTAGGAGGAGTTACATTTGCTCTCCGTTTAGGACCTCAGTATTTAAACTCACCTTGACATGGAAGCATTGACGGTCAGAGCTGTTGGGTAAGGGTGGCGGAAACCCCCTGTCGTGATTGGGTACACTGGCTGACCTTGCCTGGCAAAAAAGAAGGGAAAGAGAGAATGAGAGAAATTAAAAAAGGGTTTTAAAAAAAAATAAAAAAAAACACAACAAAAAACTTCTCTCTGCACAGTAAGCTTTATTCTCATTTGATCAGAACAAAAATCTTGGGGATTGTACAGCAAGGATCAAAGGAAAGAAACACAGAACAATTTGAATGCCATAAATCTGATAGGAATGGCTAATTAAATTTTATAACCTCTGCTTATGTCAATAGAGACCCTCTCCCCAAGCTGAAACTAGGTGTTTTGTTGTAATAATTAAAGGCGAAGTCTCGCTTGCTTTAATGGAGCCATCACACTAATTGAGGGCTACACATCCAAAGGAAAACAATAATGAATGTAAATTTATACCAAAATAAAGTACAGTGAATCAAAGGACTTCAGTTGCGCTTTGGGCCTCTTTCGGTATTTAGATCTCGGTGAGAAAACATTAAATTAACAGAGCTTAATTTGTAGCCTTTTGTCAGATTAACAAGTGTTGACAAGAGTTACCGGGGGAGAGTCCCCAAGAAGTATTGTGGGTAACCAATAGACAATCACACCTCATTACAATAATTAAAAAATACAGCAACATGCAAAACAGCATCCTCATGAAAGACACACAACTTTTTCTGATGGAGGTTTGTCTGTGCTGGCTTGCTCGTTTCATCTGTCCTTCAAATACATCATCTGACTGGGCAGGATGCTTTTGGGGTGGGTTCTATGCCAGAAACATGCAGGCCAGTTGAGGATAGATGGGTTGGGAACTTCATGGTGAAGCGCAAGTGGCAATGAGAGGGGAAATGAAAACCTTGGGTTACTTCTGTGAAGTTGGCCATGCTACTTCTCCTAGAGCAAAAGCAAATGTCATGGTATCATCCCTCAAAAAAACCACCTGGAGAAGTTGTAAGAGCTGTGTGTAGGTAAGTACACTACGGGTGTGGACTTGTTTAAACCAGCAGTGATGACAAGAGTCTTCCAGTGACAGACGTGGCCATTATCACCTGGCTGGTCAAAGTGGCCACATGAGGCAACATTCATGTGCTTTGGCAGCCATGGCATGAGGCTCAAGGAGGACAAACTCATGTCTGCACACATACAGATGTAAGGTCCAAGACACAGATGAGCAATGAGTCACAGGTCTATGACAGTGAGGAGTTTCTTCCCTGCGCTCTCATGTCTTTCATGTTCCTGACTTTTGGCACTAGCTGAGTTTGTTTGTTTTAAATGCTGAGGCTGTTGCTGTGCAAACTTGAGCTAAGCAGCTGTAACAGAGGAGCATGAGATGGCTGTACTGCAGCTAGGCCCTGCAACCAAGAAAGAAGAAGAAAAGGTGATACGCACTCTACCAATGTTCAGGGTGTCCTACATGTAAATTAAGTCGCCACAAATGAGGAGGAATTTCAGATTTCAGGGAGCAATGCTCTGGGTTTTTCTTCTGCTCATGATGAGCTCTTCTGGAGAAGAAGCCTTCTGCAGGGAGGTGACAGACTGCTGAGAGCTGATGCCTCACCCTCAGGGTGGGAGAGCCTCTACCCAAACAAGCTGCATGACCATCCCTTAAGGATGGAGCCCACAAAATGGCCAGAAGTGGGCAGCTGTGGCCAATGTTCGAGCTCAAGATCTCCTGCATCAACACTTCTGTGCTTGAGAAAGGCCCCCAAAGCCTCTGATGCCACCAGCTCTCCCTGCCCAAGACCTGGGAGTATGTGGGGACCCCCTGCTCTCCTATGGGGTGTCAACTCCAATTCCTCATGGAGGGTAAACTTGTGGAGAAGTATTTCAGCACAGCTGGCCAAACAACCTCAAGCAAGAGCAAACTATTCTGAGCTTTGGGCAATTCATTTCTGGAAGAAATAGAATCACCTCAATTCGTGAGAAAAAGAGGGTAACAGTCTTGATTTATAATGCAGCAAACTGTTGTATCCAGAAATACAAATGGATTTTATAAGTATTTAAATCAAATATACTACACAAAAAGCTTAGGCAGTGCTTAAATGTATTATAAACCCATTGTAGAGATGGCAACATAAGAAAAAAAAGAAAATAAGGACCCAATTACTGGAGGGAATCTCATACCCAACAAGTGGGATATGAGGAGCTGAAAAGAAAGCAAAACTTCAAGCTAACTTTCCACAACTTTTTTCTTGGCCAGTTTTAAAATAAACTAATTCCTCTTTCTTGTCTGCAAGAAAATTCCATTCCTCAGATGCCAACTTCCAACTGCCCAGCCACATCTCGACCAGGAATCCTGCTCACTGGTTGATGCAAAGCTCTACTGTTTCACAAGAAAAATGAAAGTACTTTCAACAGAGAAGGTAAATGAAATTTAAAATTGCACATTTGTAGTCAAGATGGCCCTGGTAAAAAAGAGGGTCCGTGAGAACCACCCTGAGTCCCCAGAAAATCAAATCTGAGAAAAAACCACGTGGTGCAGTGTAAGGGCAATAACAAGGAAAGGATATTTCTTCAGAAGGGTTAAAAAATTCATGCTTCATGAGCCATCAGCCAGTTGGGGTGACATGCAAAGCTGTGTCCAGCTGCTCATGTTTGTTTAGGACCACATGACTTGGCGTAAGTTTTAATTAACCTTCATGAGGTGGGTAAATTCATAACACTCAGTGAAGTGGCAGTTGGCGAACACCTCAATACAAACTCGGCAAAACTCAATGCGCGTACACACACACACACACACATATATTTTTACATAAATTTTACACGTCAGAAAAAGAAAAAGGAAATGAAAAAAATGGAACTCCTTACTGTGGTACTAACCATCCTAGCGGATGGGGGATTTGTCCTACAGTGCCCGGTGATAATGGATAATAAGGAGATATATCTGGAGGATGTGGAGGCCTTGGAATTCCTATAGGAGAGGAACATAAAGCAGCGTCAGTACAGAGACGTGGAAATAACTAAAATATAAAGAAAAAAGATGTCTGTTTCTAAATTTCTATCAATTTATTTTTATTACAATACTTGTGCCTTCACTTTGGGTTTTCAGAGGCTGTTCCACATTCTTATTTTTTAAAGTGAGCCTCCTGGCATTTTCTTAAATGATATTCAACCAGAAAAAAATTATATTATTTGCTCTATGAGTCACCTCTCCAATCAGAGAGAGTTATTTTGTTATTTAGAAGTCTCAGATATAATTTTGTTGTGATGCTGTACTAGATACTGTCTTAAATGCTCAACAGAAGGATGGGTCCTGTAACAACTTCATTGTTATTTTAGTCTCAAAGTCAGCCAAGAGACCACAGGCCTTACCCAGATACTGACTGGGTACTCAATAACATGGCATTATTCCAAAGTAATCTCCAAAATGAGTTTAAAAGTCATTAAAATTGCAAATTATGTTTGCTTTTGAGCAAACCTAGGAAACCTTTCCCAAAACCTAGGAGTGGAGGTGAGAGGCCCTGGAAATGCTTGGTAAAACCAGGGGCAGATGCTGAAGGTGTGCACCTATCCTCTCTGAATCTGGTGCAGCTCCTACTCGGAAAGCAGAAACCAGCTCCAGACACAAGCCTTAAATATTAATGCTCCTTACCTTAAGAGCAAGTAGGAATTACTCAGAGGAGTAAGGGTAACAAGACTGGGTCTTTCAATTAACAAGCCAGAGCACAATTACACAGCAGAAGCAAAATTAAAACAGAGAGCATTAAAAGGAAGAGGTACTGTATTTACGGCTAAAAACTATTTTTTTAAGTCACTTGGGAAGCTTTTAATCTCTAAATTAAATCTCCTTGTGTGATATTTTCATGCAGACATTGCTTTTTCTCCATTACAAAACTCAAACAGATTAACTAGGCTTTAACCATCCAGTGAGCTATTTGCACACTTGAAAGAATGTTCACAGAAGAAAAGTAAACAGTCTACAGACGTTAATCATATGTTTTACGATAACCATTTAAAAGCTATTCCCTGTACTACCATTATTTAAATGAGAGGCTGACTATGCCATTCACTTCCAATACCCAGGGATGGCGAGATGGATTCCTTTCAAGCCCCATGAAGTTAGCATTAAGCACAATTAAAAGGGGGCCCCAGTTAAAGTGTAGGGAGTGAAAACCAGCTAATGCACAGCGCCATTAAAGGGCTGTAGTTTAGATAAATTATCTGCATAAGTTAGAGCTGACACAAAGCGATTTGTTCAACATGGATTCTATTTCTGATGAACTTTCCAATTAAGTAGATGGGATTTGGATTAACAAAACCAAAACCACTGTCACTAGGAACTCAGTGCAGCTTTAAAGAAAGAAGATTGACACTGTTTGACTTCTTTGCGACCTCAGGTTAAACAAGGACTCTTAAAAAGTTAGAATAACATGTAAATTCTACTCTGTAACACCAATAAATCTAGTCAGGGTTTTACACGGTGCTCTATATTCAAGCAGACTGCCCTTCAGGCTGAACTTAAGAGTTGGGTAGACTTACATTGGGGAAAAGAGTTGCAAGTGTAAAGCTGGAGCTAAGTAGTTACAGTGGATGAAAATTCAACATTATAGAAGAAAAATGTCTGAACTCCTGACACAGAAACAATGGGATTTGGGGAATTAAAAGAGATTCATTTTGAAACCGGTCATGACCCACCACCTTTAGAATTCCAGCTGCAATTCTGTAAGTGCAGATCACAGAACGTACATGTTTAATTCTCGGGGTCGTGCATGCAAACCAAGCACTTGGTAGATTGAACTACTAGGTGGGGTATCATTCTTGGAAAGAAACACACCTGCAAACGACCCCACACATGCAACTCTGGTGTCACCCTGCAGAAGCTTTATGAAAATTCACCCAGTAGGTTTCCTT
Organism: Cephalopterus ornatus; assembly: GCA_013396775.1. Lineage (NCBI taxonomy): Eukaryota > Metazoa > Chordata > Aves > Passeriformes > Cotingidae > Cephalopterus > Cephalopterus ornatus. The sequence goes on from VZRE01002354.1 coordinate 459,475, forward strand.
CTGAAGCTTAATTGGCTTAAAAAAAAACTATTTTGCCTGGGTTTGACATTTTACATGCCCCCTTTGGTGCTCCAGCATGGGAAATCCATTCTCCTGCACTCCTCTCCCGTAATACAAAAAATGGAAAGATCCACCCGCTCCCTCTCAAAAAACCCCCCAAACTATTTCCCACCTACCTGTTTTGGGATCTACGTCGGCTGGTAAGTGTGGAGGAGGGTTTCCTGGCGTGAAGTGCTCATTGCTGTATGTGATAAGCGGCGTAAGAGGGTGTACGTGGTGTGGGTGCTGCACAACTGGCACTTTGTTAGACTGTCAACAGAAAAAAAATGGTCGAAGGCATTAGAGCAGTGATGGGTATTTCTTCCCACTGCGGCACAAGGCATGATATACAGAAATCTGAGCAGCCACAATTTCAATGCGATTCTCAGACTTTTCCAGGTCCCTTCTCAGTGTCACCCTTGCAGTTTTCCCACCCTCTTGCTTAAAACCTCCTCACACACTTTCCCTGCTGTTGAGGTTCTTTAATCTTTTTGACCTGTCGAGCTCCTGTACGGAGCAACAGCAATTCTTTAAAATTTTTCCTTTTTATTTTATAATCTTGTGCTTCACCTCCAAGATGCAGGCAGACTCCTCAGTGAGGGGCTGAGAGAGTCCCCCATTTAATTAGCACGAGACCCAAATGCTTACTGACCTGTAGGTCTTTTCCTCTCCCCTTCCTGTCCTCCCTTTCAGCTCTGCATTTTACTGCTCATTGCAAATACTCCAGATAAAAAGCCTTTGTAGTGCTGGAGTATTCCCTTCATCAGCAAGCATTAAGCTGACAAGTGATCACCTGCATATTTTATATATATATTTTAGAAAGGCTGATTAATTATCAATTCATCAGAGAGCGCTAATAAATGGAAACTGGATACTGATTAATTAGGCTGCTAAAATATTCAGCTATATAAATAATGGCAAAAACCCCCAGATAAAGATACTGAAATTAACACTCTTGTGGGGGAAATAATCATGCAGATATCAGGAGGTTTCCCCCATCACATTCCTAGTTCGGGGGGCGGGGGGGAGGGAGATCTTTTTCTTAACAACAATTTAAAAAAAAAAAAGGAGTGAATGAATGAAACGAAAAGGCAGGCTGAACTGTAACTTACCCTTACAAGATCACAAAGAAAAAATTAAGCTGAAACAAGCGAACCGCTGGACCATTTACTGCGAGTAATCCAATTGCAAAAAACCCTATTCCCCATAGAGGATTTTCACTAAAATCCTACAACAGGGACATTTAACCAGATTAGGTACCAGCAAAGATAAAGAGGCTGGTATTAGATGATGAATGGATTAGAGTCAGGTTTCATTTTAGAATGTGTCTTCATTTCCTTTTATTACTTTAAGTAAGGAACAACTTGCATTAACATCAAGTAAAAGGAATCACATTAAAATAAAGTAGTGATACCACAGTGGCCACGACAGCGCCGCTGCTGTTCAGGGTCTGCCAGCACTCTCCTGCTCTCTCTCCTGCTCAAGGATGGCTCCAAACCCACTGCTTGATACCCCAGCACCCCCAGACACGCAGATCCTCCCTCTGCCGTTTTAGACAAGGTATTATCTGATCTCACTTCCAACGATCCAAGCACGCCCTAAAAGCATTTCAAAAATAATTCGGTTATTCTCTGGGAATGAGTTTCAAGATCGAGGGGAAGGAAGAGGGAGGACAAACTGAGAGCAAGGAGGAAGAGAAGTATCTGTCTTCCCCGAATAAACAAGAAGTCCCTCCATTGTGCTTTGGTCAAGCAAAGCACCTTTGGCTCTTGCAGCCTCCCCCACAACATGAAGCTCCCCCAGCCCCTGCCCCTGCCCTACGCAGCTATTGAGCTTTGATAACCTGCAGAAAAAACTGTGTATCCAAAAGAAGCAAGCCAAGAGCAGTGCTTGTGCTTCCCACAACTTTTACCATGTCCTTCACCATGTTCACCTCTTTTCTCAGCCCTTACAAGAGATGATTCCCCTCTAACACCACACACGTGGCTCATGGGATTCCCATATCAAGCAGCCACCAAGCAGGACAGAGCATGGTCACAGCCAATGCTATGTATTACAGCACATTGTGTTGGCGGGGTTGTAGGTCAGATCTTCTGCCAGCTGAACAGCCAAGGACAACTTTTGGCCGCACGGATCCATAATGGTTTCACATCAAAGAAACTATGAGGATTTAGCTAGCAAAGTTCAAAAACCCAAAGGAGGTGCTCCAGCCCAAAATCTGTTCTCTTTCAAGTGAACCAACACCTAAGCACTCCAAAAGTAACTGAAAGCTTTGGCAAGGGTTTAAGGTAACAAATTGTATTACACACCATACAAAGAAGCAAGCATCTACTCAACAACACATAACATTGTAAGCCAAATGACCAGTTGATCAGGTTCACAAAAATGATCATTTCCCACAAGAGGTATTTCTTCTGGCCAAGAATTGTGTGAACTCATGCTGCTAGGTGACCCACAGTGTGGCCCCACTGATTGAAGAAGTTAATATATGCTGTACCTTTGTATTCTCCCAACTCTTCACATCATTGCAAATAAACCTCACCCAGATCCTGACAGGCATTAAGGGCTGTCTTCCAAAGAGTGCTTATTTTTATAGAAACTGGAACTGGATAGTTGAAAAAATAAGTGATAGAATAACATTAGAGAGTCAGACTTAAGCTAAAAACCAAGAAACTACATATGAGAGGAAAGCTGGACTGACATGCCTCTATCACCAAGGCCAGATAGACCATAGGGGGTTACATGTAAACTGTGGGAAACTACCACTCATTGCTTTGATATACCAAGGCCGCCCGCAATATCTCCACAAAATAGAACAAGTGCTACATTATGAGGTATTTTACTTAATGTGTTTCAGAGAAAAATAAAAAGCAAACAGAAGAACAGATAAGGATCAACAAGTAAGAGTTTGAACCTTAAGTCTGCAAACTTTTCCCCAGGTAAGTAATTCTTATTCAGGTGACTGCCCTGCACTCAGACAGACAACTCATATAAAGGTACTGGATGCAAGGGTAGGATACTTTTTTGCCATTCTGATGATGCTGGGGCAGAGGTGTGGGGAAAATGTACTGGGGGAAAGGTGGAAACTGTCATATACATGCTCAAAAATATGCTCTCTGGGACAGAGGCATGTGATCCACTTCCCAGCAAATTAGCCTGCATCTGCATCACTACCCAGGGCCAGGTTTCCATTACCTTTTGCACTGTTTATCACACACTGGGAAAAAGGACCATAACTCCACTCAAAACAGCACACACAATTTGCAAGCCAAGCTAATCACACACAATATGCTAAATAAGCTGCTCTTTAAAAATACCATTCCCGAAGTTAATTCTCTTCCTTGGGAAAGAGAAAAAGAAAGGACAAGCTGGGGAAGAGCAGGATTAATCCTGCACATGCATCTTCCTTTGAAGTCAATGGGAGCTTTGCCTGAGTAACAAGTGTGGTCCTAACCCCATCCACTGGCAGTGAAAGGTACACCACAGAAGCCATCAATAGGAGACACCTATTAGATGACCTCAGACATGCCCCTGGCAAAAGGCCCTTCTCCAATATACATTTGTGAGTACTTTATCAAGGGCAATTTTAAGCTAAAAGCCATTGTGAGAAGCAGGAATTTCTCTGGCAAGTTGAAGAACTCCATTTATGGCTATGTCAGGCACAGAAAGGGGAGCTGCACTGGTAAGAACAGATTAGCATCAGGGCATGTGGTAACAGGACAGGAACAAGTGGAGATTTCTAGACAGAAATCTCAGCATCTACATAGTACCAAGCCATCTGCTGATAAATCACCCCTCTCCACTGACAGCTGAGGTCTCATACACTGGGTTAGAGGGCATGGTAAAGAATTGCAAAAAAACAAGAGAAGTTTGCTTTTCTTGATAACCGCTGCTTAAAGCAAACCAGAGGAAATTGTCCCCATAGGGGCTCTACTACTAAATCTCTCTATATGAATTTGAAATGCTTCTGGGAGTGCTTAAACACAGATGACTTTAAACAATAATGGAGCTCTAGAATGAAAAAAAACCCACACCAAAACCACAACAAATTTTGGACTGATAAATGTTTCAGAGGAATACTGAGATCCATTTAGCCTAAGTTCTGATAGGTGCCTTTAGGGAACAAAAAAACCTATCTGAACTTCAGATTTAAACTGCAGGGGATTGTGTGTATAAATTGCTGTGTATTAGTCTTTGTTGCATGGTAAGGACATTTCATTAACAGGATGAAAGATACTTCTATGCATATACAGCCCAATTTAATACACCCTACTGATGAATACTCCCCATTTATTGAAGAAGTTAATACATGCTGCATAAATCAATAGTTTCTAAGTCTCTGAAAGCAACATAAGACTTGCACAAGATGAAACACTGTATTGTTGAGCATACAAAGAGAAACCAACCTCCTCTAAACAGGAAGAGTTTTTGCTACTGCAATTTCTGTTTGCAAATTCATACCTTGTTTGGCTTTGGTAATAAAAACATGGTATCAACTCAAAGTCAGAAAAAAACATGCCAGAGACACCAGAGAGTTTGTCCTCACTGGGATAACATGGGTTTAGTAAAAGTAGGTCTGGAAAAAAAAAGCCACCCAGGCTGAAAATAAGCCATCATGCCATTGCAGCACCTCAGCGGTCAAAGCCTTCAGCCTGACTCTGCTCCAACATGTCCCCGGTGAGCAGCCAAGGGCAGGACAGGGGGGATGCTCCTGTCCCAGCCAAGCCTGAAACTCTGGTGGTCACCAGCACAACTTGCACAGCTGCAGCCAGGCAGAGACCCCTTTCCCCGACCTGGGTGACCTTTTAAATGTAGTCAAAGCTTGCAGTCCTGCTTGGGAGGCAGGGATGTGCTGCGGTCCACCAGGCACCCTCCACCACCCACAGCCGGGAATATGGCACAGGAGGGACTGATCAGGTATTTGCGTCCCAGACCCCCCGAGTCCCCTCCCCTTCCTCCACTACCAGAGGAATGAGAGTTCACCATCCACCTTAAAACCTATTAATCAAGAGACACTGAAAACAAATGGAGCTAGAGCTCCGCCTGTCTTTTTGCTGTGTCCTCCTCTCCCCCGTTTCCCCATTGCTTTCCTTTTCTGCTGAAGAAAGATGGGCCCTGAAAGTGCTTTTATGAGCCTAATACAATAAAACAAAAGCAGCACAGAAGAGGGCTTGTCAGCCTTTTCCCCTCCTCCAGGGTGGATGCAGAAGGTCGACAGTGGTCTTGAATTAGCAGGCTCTCCTGGAGTTGCTCCCTGGGCTTAGCAGAGAGCACCATTCAATACCAGTTCACATTAAAAAAATAGGTTTATAAATTGTTTCTCTGCATTTTCCAGATGGTGCTATTGCAGTTATGCTGACTGTGGCCAGTGAAATGCTAACAGATGCTCCTGAGCTGCTCTGCAGCTCCAAAGATGCTCATAAAAGGGGAGTTTCTTTTTTTCTAAAGGTTGATCTCTCCCTGATTCTACCTAGGAATGACACCCTTACACCACCTTCACTCTCAACCCTCAGACACAAATCAGAAAATTAAGTTTCAAGTAAAGGAAAATCCCAAAATACTGCTTCAAGTATTGGCATATTCTTCCGCTTCCACCAGGATTGCCAACACCCAAAGCAGAGCATCAATAAGCAGAGCATCAATAAGACCACTCCAGCCCCGGGAAACACCCACATCAGCAGCCGCTGCAAGCTGGCACCCCAAACTCCAACAAGGAAACTGCAAACCATTCAGGTTAAGTGAAAAGCTAAAACCAACCAAACCCACCAGCTGTATGAAACTCAGTACTCATCCCCTTCCTGTGCATAAAATTACAAAGCCGAGTGCTGAAGTAGTTCCTGAAAAAACCTGAAGATTTAATTTTACCCAGCCCTGTTTAGCTAGTGGAGTCACAGTTTTTTTAAGGATGCTCTCACACCTAACTAAGCATTCTCTCCTGAAAACTACTTCCCCTTGCTCCATTATGGCTGATACAGTGGCCTGAGCCCTTTCTCAGTTTAATGTGGCTGATTCCTGCCTAAGGTCCTGCCCTAAGCTAACTACCCATTGTAGCAGGAGACAGGGCCTCCATTGATAATCACAACTCACCCTGCTAAAAAAAGGCTCATTTTCCTCTTTCACTCAACGATGACAGAAGCACTGACAACCATGTGCTGGGACAATACTCTCCCTAGATAGAGCTTAAAAAAAAAACAACAAAACAAAAAAACAAACAAAAAACCCCAACAAACAAACAAAAAAAAACCCCACCCCCACTGCCCTATCCTTAATAAATAAACAAAAAAAAGGGGGGAGGTGGAGCAGGACACACACACTTTTGCAACCTTCTGTTTCTTCCACCTCCCTCCTTGACCACTTCTAGGCCAGCGAGTGCCTACCTGCTCCTGCAAGAACTGCCGGCTTGCCAACAAAACCCCGTGGTCTGTTAGCAATCTCTCAAACAAAACAACAAAATCAGCTTCCTGGCTTTAACCGTCCAGCAATTCATTCAAGAAAAGAATCGTTTTCTCTCCTCCCCACCCCCCTTTAATTCTGTGGTGTCCCCTGCATACTGGAGAACTAAGCCACCCTGCTTGACATTTTCAGCATCCTTCCTGTCAGGGAGCGAAGGTACTGAGGGGAGGGGGTTTGGGGAAGTGAGGATTTAAGATGTTCAGGAAATTTCCACTTAATTTCGCCAAAAGGCAATTATGTGAAATGATCTGGTGACAATTAGCATACGCCAAATCCTCTAGTGTACAAGGGAAAGGACTGGGGTTTAGATATCTAATTACCGCCTGTTAGTTCCGATGCATGAGGATAAAACACAGAGGCAGTAAAACGTTATTATTAAGTGTGCTCACACTTTGTTTTCAAAGCTGTTGTAGACTGTAATTTTAGAGCTATGGTATTTGAGGTAGGTTTTCTGTGTTCAAGTTAAAAAAAAAAAAAAAAAAAAGGGGGGGGGNAAAAAAAAAAAGGTGGAGTTTTAAATACAAGTTAAGTGCTGCACTCCTGCACAATGTGGTTACTCTAAGGTCAGACCAAGACAAGCACCTGCTACACAACCGTGTATTTTGAGATCCTTCAGCAACACCTGGAATTAATTTATGACAGTTAGTTTTACTTCACTTATTCTCTTAAGGCTTTATTTATAAAGAGAAAGCACTCTGCTCATCTGCTCTGCCTGACCCTTGGCATACGAATTTGGACACCAGTTACCTCATCTATAGCCCAGAACTGTGGCCTGCATGTATCCAGCCAAGCCTTACACTCAAGTCTCGAAATCAGAGATTATGTGATCAACAGGTGGATGTTCCCATACCAGGAGGACACGGTAGTGCTCAGACCCTTCAAGTTTCAGGCACTGAGGTGCCCAGATTTATTCCGTTATAAAAGGAGAGGCACAGTTTCTTCCCCAACATGACAAATACTCAGTGCTTTCTTTGCATGTTTTAGTTAATTTTAATTACTAGACAAATATTATCTCTGCAGAGTAGGCAAGCCTTCGTTCATGTCTAACAAGGCAAAAAAGCAGAAAGACTTGGCATATATTAGACTAAAACTGAAAAACACCTTTTTGTTAAGCAGTACCAGTACGAGATGTGCTGGATACACATCCACTGAGCAAAGAGACTGGTGAAACCTAAGTGGGTCTTTGGGAAAGGGTCCACACAAATGGGGGTAGAAAGGAGAGAGACACAGAGCAATAATGCAAGCACAAAAATTAAGAGAAGATGAGAAGCAAAGTGAATATAAGCAAAAGGGTGCTCAGAATTGCCCCGATAGACCTTATTTGTTACATGCTTTGTGTGAATACCTAGCCATGCAATTTTACTTACTGCCTAGCATTCTTTGAAATGCCAGATTATAAACAGTCTTAACTCTTGCTTGTACATCATTTATTTCAGCACTAGACAGACATATGCTGTAGGAGAAATAGCTCCTGTTTTTTATAAGAGTATCTGTGATTTCTGTCTACAGCAAGAACTTGAATGTGAGGCTGTTAAAAAATGAGGAGACATGAAACAAAATTAGCACGTATGCCTATACCCTCTTGTATTTAGCAATTTCAGTAGTAACAGCATTATTAAAAAAATAATATGCATATACATGCTTTAAGATATGACACCAAGTTTTCAGTACAGCTTTTTACAAAAACAGTATTCAGAAATTATAGCGGACTGTGCTCAATACTGATATGCAATATATGTAGCAAATGTATATTATATCACTTAGCAAATAATAAAGCTCTAAAAAATGTTTTCATTTTTTAATGTGCTAAAAAACATTACATGCTGCACAAAACCATTGAGCAACAAAATTAAGGAAGTCCAGTTCAATTACTTCTTATTCAATAAATTCAACAAAGTTTCCCTAAAAACATCACATTAAATGCACATCAAAACTGAAACACCTTTCAATCATTTTGGAATTAAAGTAACAGGCACATTTACACAGTGCTGTCAGGCCTTTCACCCCATGTCCCAGCAAAAAAAAAAAAAATTCCTCTACAGGTAAAACTTTTGTGAGATCTCATCACCAGCCACGTAAAACCTGAATATGCAACAACATGCAGTGAAAGAAGAAACATATAAATAACTATCCTTTTAGATTAATTCATTTTAGGTGAATTCTACAGAATTTTATGCCTTGTTTTATACAAAAAAAGGCAAATAAATCAATTAAGCTACTCAGGCAAAGGTTCCACAGAGTACTGAAGTGATAGAAATCCTCCTCCTGAACCGAGTGCCTCTGTCAACAAGCCTGGTAGGGTTAGAAAACAGCAGAAAATTCAAGACTCCCACAAAACCATCAATGAAAATGTGATGCTTTGTAGAATTCTTCGATACATTTTTATTTCCTGTGTATAACAATGGGTAATATACAGAACTGGCTGAGGGGTAGCTCAACTTTCTATAATATATAATAATAGGAGAAAAAAAGTCTCATGGACTTCCGATACCGAACACAGAAATACTGTATTAAAACACATGTTATATTTATCAACATTCAGTCTTATTTTTCATATTCCTTTAACACTGGGTGAAATCGTTTTCCTGCAGTGGCCCTAAAATTTTCATCTTTCACGTTAGAGCTGATCTTTCTGAAGAATTCGAAAATTTGAGTGAGTGCCAACCAAACAAGGGATCAAAAGCACTCAATAAAAAATACTATATACTATTTTTAATAATTAAAAAAAAAAATCTCGTTTTGTGTTATGGCAAGAGTTAAACCATTCCATCTCCACACCCCCTTAACTGTAACATATGTGCCCTGCTACAAACCAACTTTTTTTCCTTTAAGAAAGAAAAAAACCCAAAACTCAAATATTTTTACCTTCATGGTTTCAGAGTTAAGGAAATATCGTACTGAACTGAAGAAAGCTTTGAAGTGGCCCCCTCCGCCCCAAAGGAAAAAAGAAAAGAAAAGCTAGTGATGTCATGGTCACTGTGACTGTCTGACTGCGGATGTAACACAGCTCTACACGCGCACACACTTTTCCCTCGCTGGTAACCATTGTTCAGCATCCAGAAATCAGCCCCCGAAACCTGCGGCACAACCGGGCTCCGAAACACCGCCCCCCCAACACACCCCGATCCCACCCTGGGTGCATGAGAAAAACAATTCTTTCCCCCCTGCTGACCAAACCCCAAAACCAGGCGGAGGGAAGGGCACGGAGGAGGAGTGCGACAACTCTGTCCTGCTGCACCATTGTGTCGCGACAGAACGGCGCGCTCGCTCCTCGCCACTGCCGTCAAATTAAAGCGGCATCGAATAGTTGCACTTCCCCCCACTAAAAAAGATGATTGCCATAAAATAAATAAATAAAAACAATGTTGCTAACAAAGGTCACAGCTGGAGATGCTTGCTTGATTTCTCACGCTCCCCCCCCCTCCCCATTTTTTTTTGATTCCACACAGGAGGAAAGAAAAGGAGAGGGAGAGAGGAGAAGAGGGAGAGAAGTCACATCAGAAGTTCAATGGTCAAGACGGAAAGCGTGCACACAGAAAGTGCTACTCACCCAGCAATTCAAATTGAGATGCCAGCAGCCGAACTGCTGGAAGAGAGAGAACCCAGAGGCAAGCGCTCCTCCTTTACCACTCAAATCTTCCATTCCCACTAAAATTGCATCCCTCGGGTACATAACAGCTTTGTCTTTCCTTCTGTTAACCTCAAAAACTTTTTTTCTTTACTGTCTAGATGCCAATTGTGCTGGCTTTGTATTATTTTCCTTGCAGCTTTTCTCTCTCTTTTTCTTTCCCTGCTCCCCCCCTTCATTTAAAGTACTGAAAAAGCTGTCTTAAAAGATCAAGATGTCTCCAGTTTTTTGGCCTGGTGTTTTCTGAACGCTCAAAATCCATTGTCATGTTGGCTGTGAGAAGTGTCTTATTTCTAAATTGTCGGCTGCAGTTATCAAAATTTAGAGAAGCCTCCTGTCTTTTCCGATATAGCACTTTACCATCATCCTTTCAGGGAGCGGGGAAAAGACTTTCACCCCCCCACGCAGGTATGTCTGCTCACAACAGCTAAAAAGCAGTTACTTTGGAAATCAATGACAATGCTACTACAACCCAGGTTGCGCAGGTATTACTAAGTGCAGTGAGGAAACGCCGGCCGGCCGTGAGGGAGCATGATCAGTTAAGTGTAGCAAGCAGTCACTTTATCTGCAAGATTGTCAAATCCCTCAAAACAAATTTCTTAGGGGGAGAGCTGTAAGGAAAGTGTATTTTCTTGTCATTGTAACACTGAGGTGACATTTGGCAGACCTTTACCATTAGCTCTGGTCTCTCCCCCTCCTCCCTTTCCTTTAGTATTTAATATTTCTGTAAAACATTGACCCTACTGCAAAAGGGATGCAAGAGCAGCTTCAAGATAGATAACGTTATGGTACCCTGGCTATTGAATTTTCCCAAGCTGCTCCTAAATGAGAATAAACAGGGGTACCTGAGAGCATTGCTGAACTGAGCAAGGGTAAAGCTTCTACCCTGCACCTTGCTCTTGCCTATGACCATTGTGAGATGCCCCGCTTCCTATGTCTGAGCCAGATATTGCAGACAAACTGCAGCGTCTGAGTTTGCAAAGAGTCAGCCTCTCATCTCATTTTTATCCTTTTCCCTAAAGTTGCAAAGTAGTTACTCTGCAACAGGGGCAAAAGCCAAAAAGGGTGGTTTAACGGGCGATAATTAGGAAACAGTGTCTGCCTTCTTCCCCTCTGCACTTTCTAAGCGAGTTTGTTAATACTGCTAGACGCTGCACGCAGGGAGAGCAATCACCATGTGGGATGGACGCTGCTGCAGATGAGGCACTGAAGGAGACCAGTTGCAAACACTTGCCTTCCCCGTGCACATCTGGGTGATCACACAAACGAGTTCACTCCCCCCTCGCCCCCAAAGAGTGAAACAACAGGACAAAATAAATATTGGGGGGGGGGGGGGGGGGGGGGGAGGGAATAAAACTGTTTCAAACAAAAAGACGTTGAATGCATCCAAGTTCTCTTTTAAGCAGCAGTTTAATCTGTGGGGGCCACGGGCTAAATAAAATAAAACAAACGACAACGAAACACAAACTGGTACCCAAAAAAGAGAGGAGCAGATGAAGCAAGTGAGGGGGGGAAAATCTGTGCATTAGAGCCCCGTCCACCAGAGCCCCGTCCCTGGTCCTCTCCCCGCACTGCTCTGGCCTTCGCGTGTGCAGTGTCAGCCAGCAACCTCTAAGGCCCTTAATACCAAAACAAAACCCCACGATTTCCCTTTACACGGCAATAACAAAAGCAACGAGGCTCCAGTTTGACAAGTAAAAAGCCCCAACAACACGGCAGCTAATTGCCTTCCCTCCCTCTATTCACAGCAGCCACCACACTTCAGCGGCTGCCTTTGTCCCACGTGCGGTTCCCGGAGCTGCTGACGGACAGTTCCCCACCATTTACCAACAATAACTTGGAAAAGTGCAGCCAACAGGACGGGCAACTCGAAATTCGGGATCGCCGGCTCTGCCCGGAAGATGCGCAGCACATGGGATGGAGACTCCGGGAGCTCCCTATTCGCATAACTCCCCGAACAGCCCCCGCAACCAGCAACCAGCTCCTGCGGGATGCAAGTTCTCCCCCGGCCGTGGCCGCTTCCCCGGGGCCGTCAGGGATCAGCTGCCCGGAGCGGTGCGGCCGAGGGCGG
>VZRE01002354.1:484371-557599 GCA_013396775.1 Cephalopterus ornatus
TGAAAAAAGAGAAGCATAGAGATGTACAGCCTATCTGTATTTCTGAAAATATTTTGAATGGTTTTTGCATCCTTATTATGATGAATATCTCATCTCCTATTCCTGGAACATCCTCTCAGAAATAGCTTATATCAAAAGTGTTTAAACTGCAATTAGTATTGTTTCATTATTCAGCACGTTTCCATTTGCAATAAATAACTTGTTTTATTACACTCTATATTTGGTTCTCATGTTATAAACTATCACATTAGATGAATTATAAATGTAAACTATTAACAGTTTAGATTCTTTTAAGTTGTTATCAATTTCAGGCTTTTGACAGCTTAAAGGAAATTCTGTAAGCATACCTCCTCTCCTCTAGAAAACGGCTTCTATAAAGCCAACAGCCACCTCACAATTAATAAATGGCTGTATTCTCTTTTTGTGGAGAACAAAATTAACTGAAGTTTCCCATATAAAAGACCATATAATTAACATTAGTAAATGTGGCAAGATATTCTGACAGCCTAATTATATCAGTGAGTCATCCAACTCCTGTTAGTATCAATTCAATTTATCTTCATTTCAATCAATGCAGCCTGACGGATAGGTATCATTAGAAGTGACAAAGCATCACGCTGCAGAAAAATGCAGGACAAGGCAATATCCCAGATAAGGCAGCCTGAGACCTTCTAGCGCTGCGTAGCTGGAAATGACTCCTTGTATACACATCATTGCCTTCACTAAGGGTGTCTACAAGTTATCATTAGACACATTCATTGTTAAAGACTAACCAGGTCAGTGTTTCTGATCAGGTTGCAAATTAGACCAATTGAAGTGTTCTTAACCTACAGACTGGTGTCAGTAAGGACCTAACGGTGCTGAAGCTACATAGTAATGTGCGCCGAGCACACCACCATTACTGCACATTTCATGCTGAACACAAACAGATTTAAGCTAAACATTTGGGAAGGGGTGTGCACAGAGAATACAAATTATGCAGGCAACATAATGCATTTGTTTTAGTGTAATTTTGAGGCAAAACAATTGTTCAATGGCAAACTTATTAATCAGAAGTGCAGACTTGGGCAGTGAGAGCATTAGAGGTGCAGATAAACATGTCATTATAAAGCCAAGGAACTGACACGCATTTCTATTTCAAATTATAATTCTGCTGTCTTTCCATATAATAGTTAAATAATAGTTTTCAGAAATACAAATGATGACTAAATGAGGGATTTAAAGTCTGATCTAGCATGAGAATTATACTTGGCTGAAAAAGCTGATGTTGTGAAGGAGGGGGGAAGAGTAAAATGGTTTCACTTTTCACACTTATCATTTTTTCCTCCATTCTATTTTCCTGAATGAATTCTAGAGGCAAGTGTTGCATTCTGCCTGCTCTTGTCAGTGGGGCATGGCACACTAGCCAAACCAAACCCACAGAGCACCAACCTATAGAAAATACCAGCTTTTGTTTTTCATGTAATAAACCAGCATGCAAAGCATTCATTCAAAGCATGTAAGCTATCAGTGCTTCCCTGCTTGACTGCTACATGTTGGATAAAAAAGGCATTGCTGTTGATGGGCTATTAAAGGACTTTTGTTTGGCAAACTTCCTCCAGAGTTGACTTCAAATAGATTTAACAGTTAATAGGTGTAGGGTTGATTGAAAGGATATAGCCAAAATAATTAAAAACACACAAGAAAAAAATCATGCAGATTCTGCAATATAGTGATTCACTAAATAAGTCTGGTATATGAATTTACAGATTTGGTGTTGCTTTTTTTTAAAAAAAATACATCCCCATCAGCAAACAACAGAGATCTCCATGCCAATTGCAATCACGTATTTTCTAATCGCTGCACAGAAGTAGGGACTATATACAGAGAGCATGGCCATTAATCAATATGCAAAGAATACATTGTCTCAAGAGTATGTATTTCTGGTTATAAGATAAGATGATTATGCAGCATGAATTTCTGAGCTGGAAAACTCTTTATCAGTTAACAAATGGGAAGCAATCTTCAATTTAGAGACATGTGCAGTTATGTCCTTAAAGGTTACTTTAAGAATTCAAGTAGAATTAAGCTGAAATGAGTGACAAGGTAGAGGGGACATGGGACACTGGAAGACAAGCAGTGACCAGCTGGAGCATTTCAGGTCAGCTGATAAGCAAATGGTACAAAACATCTGACCTGGGTCATTATAGCTGATAAATGCAAGGAAATAATAACCTTGTACGTGCACTCAAAGCTGTTCTGGGGTTACCGGAACGCTCTGTGTCGGTCTCTGTCAGGTGGACGAGTGCCATGCTGAATAGCCCAGCAAAATCCACAGGAGGAGCCCCTCAACTGGGATCCAAACCCTCAAGCTGATGAGTCTGGACCATGCTGGAGCAGATTAGACTAGGAGACATCAAGAAAGGCTTCTAGTATTCACCCCACACTCCAAAACCATCCCCATTTTATGATTACTGGTGAGTAATGCCAATTTTCCCTCTACGGAACTCTCTATGAGCACACTCACTGCGAGTTTAGAAAAAATGGAACCACCACAACTCCAAGTAAAACACAGAACAGAAGAAGAAGGAAATTAGAAAGTGTCTTGTTAATTAAAAAAATAATTAACTAAAAGCTTTTCAGACAAACTGACTCAAATTCTGAATGAGCTGCTTCACAGTTTAGAGAGTCTGAGCCAAATGACGGTTACAAGCTGAAAACAAGTGTTATTACAGACTACTATCTAGACGTGGGCCAAACTAAACAAGGCTTTGAACATCTCCAGACAATGCTCTGAATATGAACCTGATCCAAACTCTACCACTTGTTCTCATCTCAAATTCAACTCGAAACCAGAAAAACCTGGATGCTTTAACACGCATTTTCAGATTTTTTTATTCTGAATACATTGAACATGAATATACACAAGCCAAAATAAACCAGTGAGCCAGGATCTTGAAAAGTAACCTGGAAAGTAAAACAACGATTGGAATGGATCTTTTTTAAAGCAGTTGTCCAGAGGAGGACATGCGCTGCTTGTCTGTCTACAGACTGCATGTGCAGTCAATTGCTATTACATATCTGCACACATAACAGTAAATTTCAGTGGCTCTTTTGTAACACGGCTTAAACTTATTTAAGCCTTGGTTTTTATGTGTTTACAACCCGGCCTCTAACTTTTGCTCTGAGGTGAAATATAGCTGGCAACATCTGTTTTCAGCAATATTAAATTATTATTAAAAGTGTTTTAAATAAATTAAAATTAATGTGTTTGGGGCTTTCCAGAGAAACTAGTGCTCTCTGTGGTGATATGGGGCTCTCAAGTATTAGGAAAACTGGCATAGCCCAGATTACAACCCTTTTTCTATGGAAAACAGAGGCTGTACCACTGTCTCTTGCATCACCCCTCTGTGCTGAGCTGGATGGACTCTCTACCAATAAACACACAGTTCTTGACATTTCTGCTGACACTGTACCGACACACAGGAAGAGTGGAGGCAGTCCAGAGATAGCAGTTGTACAACAGCAAAGGATCTAAGCGTCAGTTCTCCTTAAGAGGGTGGCACTGCCAAAGGTCCCCTCCTTTCTCCTTAAGCCACCTTCTCAATACGTGAGAACCTTCTCATCTTAAAGAAACTCATGTTCTCAACACTTCTGCCAGGCAGGGAAGGCCACTATCCCCAATTTACTGAAAGGACACAAGACATGAGGAAGACCATGTAATTTACGTCATCTGGCCATCAGTGGAGCACAATCCCAAACCCATATCTGGAGCTAATGCCCCAGGAGCCAGCCAGTGAAAGTAATTATGTGTTTGACCTCAAACAAATAGTAGGAACTCACTGCTTAAAAATCAGTTCTTTCTCTTATCATGGAAATAAAGTATAACAAGATTTATCCATGGGGAGGCTGAATGCAGTTATTTCTGCAGACAAGATAAAGCTTTGAGCCTTAACTGATGTGTAATACTTAAATATGGTCAAAAACCCAGTTGCTATCCCAGAGCAACCTGATATCCTCTCTTTCTTCCTATTTCCTCCCTCCCCCAAAAGTCCAATTGTTCTGAGGGGATGGAAATTAATGATATCCATACTTCAATAACAGCTACAGGGAAAAGGCAAGCAGATATATTACAGGACTCAAATTACAGTAGTAAGAAAATACATCGTGCTGTGATAGAGAGATATAAATGAATTAATCTTGACATCTGTTTCTTTTGCAGAGGAATTAGTCATAGGTTGAAGCTGACCTTGCAAGAAGCACGCAAGGTGATCAACTAAGAATGTGTAAGCAGTGCCCACTGCTCTCCCACATTATGGAGACACTGCTCTTCAACCTCCTAAATCATACTACAGTCTTGCACAGGGTGTACACCAAAGGTCACCCCATTTCGTACATTGACACAGCGGGGAATCGCACTAAGAGCTACTGGGCAGTCTGTGCATTTGGTGCAGCACAGATAATCCAAAGATCAGACAGGTACCTTGAGACCCAGCTCAGCTACAGCCTGTAGCTGGAGCCCATTAGATTGTCACACAGTCAGTTTTTCTCTAAATTTTGGTTTTTTTCTGAGCTTAGAGGAATGTTTTATCTGCAACTGCAACAACGTGCAAGAGATTACCATCACAAAAGCTATTCTCATCTGGTCAGGTGTTTTTGTTTTTTTTTTTTTTTTCACAACTCATCATGGTGCTTTCTGGCACTAAGACACTTGTCAAAGCATCTTTGTGGCATATCTCCAGACTTTAAAATCAAATCTTCATGTACAAGTTTGGACCAACAGTTGAAAGGCAAACAAAGGCAGCAAACCTAACAGGTTACAATGCTCTTGCCATATGCTTCCCTTCAGGCTCACATTTCTGCAAGACGTGAACTAGTCGTCAGCAAGGTAGAACTGCTGATTGCATACTAAGATTAATACATGTATTGAGGAACTTTGTACCTCCACAGTATTTCACTAATATTTTTAAAGAAAATACATTAGCATGAAAGGAAATGTGGTTCCTGCATAAACAGAAGAGCTATTTCTCAGAAAGATTTTAGAATCAGACACACATTGCATGCCTGAAAAATAAACCCACACTCAACAGGCTTTTCTTAGTGAGCCCCAATGTCTTACAAGGACAAAGAAATCCTGTTTTTAATGAACTCTCCAAGTAAGTTTTTACATAATATATTTTTAAAAGTGAATAAACCTGTTTTAACGTGATAGCTTCTGTAAGGCTCAAGAGACATTCTAGTCTATTGTGTCAGTGGATTAAGTCTATTCACCAAGAAAGAGTATACCAACATGTTCTATTATGCCCAACAACTGCAGAGATCCGCATGAATGAATGGTGTGCTTACATATGTGTGCTGAATCATCAAATGCCCTTTAGAGCAAGGAGAACCTGCATCTCTAACTTCCAGCCTTCGCTGTGCAAGTTACTTAAGGCCTCGCTGTAGCAAAATGCGAATCACCCTTGTGGAGACTCCCAGCTCAAAGGATGTTCCCAGCCCATGTGCCCTGCTGGAGGAAACAACCACAACTCAGGACAGCACCACACTGCTGCCCACGCTGCAACTCCACCAGATGTAAGTAAACTTAAAGCACAATCTACTGGAATCTAACCTGTTGAACTGTCATACCCTCCCAACCTCTTCCAGCTCAGAAACAGGCGTGTAGCCCCTTCTCCATGGAGCAGTATGGGAGCCTTCTGGCAGACTGATGGGGTAGAGGGAAGCCAGCACTAATGTTTTAAGGAGTCCAAGTTAGATGCACTGGATGATCTACACTGCAGTCCAGCCTTGCCTGACAGCTCTAATTCTTGGTTAAAGTGCATTTTTTGGTTTGCAAATATGGGAAGTGGAAATACTTTGGGTGAAACCTGGCCCTAGCAAAGAATGAGAAGCTTTGCAACCCGTTTTCCCTGAGGGCAGTATTTTGTCCATTTTTTTTAAGACAACACCAGGCAGAACGTGAAGTAAAGGATTCCCCTTTGCATTTCACAGAAGCAGGTATTCAAATACTGGAGGCTATCAAAAGTGAGAAGAGCTTCATTTTCTTGTACCTTCACTAACAGATTGAATTTAAAAACAATTAGAACCCTTGGAAAAAAATTAATTTAAAAAAATCATAACATTTCAAGGGAATAGCTCATACTACACACAGCAGAGTTGTACCCAACCCAAGATTTGCTGTCCATGGATGTCAACAATAGTTGATACTGGCCTAATTAGCTTTGGGGCTTCACTTTCTCCTTCTTTGGTACGAGCAAAAGAATTTTTTTTTTTTTTACAGATGGGTTTTAAGAGGTAGCTGCTGATTTCAATCAGTCTTAGACCTTTACCCTGTAATATGGTCCTCAATGCACGGATGCCTCAATGCCTCAAAGGCAAAGTCTTGCCTTTCTATTTAAGTAACAGACTCCTATGCTATGGGGCCCCACAGAAGGCTCAAATATCCACAAAGAAAATACCTACGAATGACTCTTCCTACAGCTGATCTGGTAGAAATCCTTCCACCTGCAAAGACATGCTTTTGTGCACTGTCTCACTCTGAGATGGGCTGTGTGAAACCACAAAAATGCAGCTCCAACGGCACAAGCTCCATCTGCGCTATGAAGACTATTAAGGCTAATCCAGCATTCCTAGACTGTGGTGTGAGACGTTCCCAGTATAGACCTGCTCCAGCAGCACTCTGCCAGTGAGTTAAGTACTCTAAAACCATAACTCGTCTCATATTTCTCCAGGCAGCCACGCCAGGTCCGTTGATCCCGGCTGCTCACCCGTGTCTTGCCCTTGCCTGCATCTCGGCCATGCAGCTGGTGGCCAAGATGCACAATGGACCAGACAGTGGGACTGACCCCAGCCAGGGCCACTGGTCTGAGTGATTTGAGGGTGGGCTATTTTTAGCTCAGAACCCTTCTCTGAATTGGTTTCCCAATCATTTCAGTACAAATGAGAGCGTGGTTTATCATCTGCTTGAGCAGGCCCAACCATGGGCAGAAGCCCAAGTTTGCACGTCTCTATGGTTTCCATCACTGCTCATCTGACCCCACAATGAACCACTTTGAGAAGTTAAATCCACGCACCAAAATTTAAAAAAAAAAAAGATAAAGAAGGAAAAAAGAACCTTCTCCTGTGCCTAGTTATCTGTCACTACAGCTTTCTGAGTTAGCTCACAGGAGTCAGAAACACCAGTAACTAGGGTAAGGAGAAACACAGGAGAGCCACAGTGAGGCCATTCCCTTCAGCTGCTTCAGTCCGATGCTGTATCAGCCAGAGCGCAAAACCATATCGCAAAGACAATGTGCATGGGGGGGTGACTGCTGCAGCTGGCATGGGCACTGAAAGAAAACCTTGTCAAACTATACCCTTGGAGCACACACAGTTTAAACTGGAGAAAGCAAGCTTTAGCCAGCATGGCTTCACAACGTTTTGCCCTCCAGTGAGCAAAATCAACCATATCATCAAAAGCACAGTTTTGCTGGCGTAATTGCATCTATGGAATCACGGGGGATTTTGCCTGAACAGCTACAGTGGTGTAAAAAAAAAAAAAAACAAACCCAAAACAAACAAATCCCAAATCTCACTTCATCACATCCTTGACTGATGTCGTGTGTTGGCAAAACTCTTCAGAGCAGACCTGGCCTGTATTATTATCACACCTCGTATCAGACAAAGTATTTTTCTCCACTACCTCTGCTGCTTAGTTTAAGCCTTGCAGTTCATGCAATAGAAACCAACTTATTTTCACTTCTGCTTATACTCAGTCCCCATTTTCAGGTTTACAGACCTGATGGATTTCAAATACTGCAGGGGGGAGTTTAAAACCAAATGCCTTCCTCTTGAACAGGCTTTGTAGATACAATTTCTCACAAAAAGCAGAGGGAATCCTGGTTGCGAGAAACTTTTTATCACTATTGCTAATAACAGGAATTCTCCTTACCAAGAACGCATTCAGGCTTCTAAAACCATTATATAGGCAGGTAGCTGCTGGCTAGCAAAGGTGTAACTGCAGCCATACACAGGCACCCTAACTTAGCCCCCACAATTAGCAACTCTGTCTTCCTGTCAATGCTGATTGGCAGACTCTGTAAGGATGATAAAAATAGGTATAAAATTAGAAAGTGTATTTTCAGATGCTATTGGGAAAATCAGTTTGTGAGAGGCAAGTTGCGGCTGGTAGGCTGCAAGGTGAGGAAAGAGCAGAGTTAACTGTGTGGGGATGACACCCATTACAAGAACAACCACAGGAGGCACCAGCTGCTAGCTGGACCACAGACACATGTGTTTTGTCACCTGGATGGACACGTTTACTGCGTGACCATGACTGTCCCATACTGTCACACTAAAATTCAAATTAATTGCTCCTGAAAGCTTCTTCCTCTACTTTATAGCTGCTGCTGAAGAAACGGAATGTGGTTGCTGAGCCTCTCCACATCCTTCACTCCAAAAAACAAGAGCCACAGTGTGCTCACCAGGACACCAGAACCACCCTCTCCCTCCCCTGCCAGCATCCACACAGCCCCAACCTTCGCTGCCTGCCCAAGGAACGCGGAGGCACCACAGAGGGTTTCCAGGTTCAGTAAGCACTTTGCTGCCTTCTGGCAGGCAAAGGACAGAGCCCCATGGCTGGCCCAGTGACAAGCAGGGGCACCAGACCCGCAGCCCCCTCCAACCACCAGCCAAAGGACAAACTTTGGAGAACTCCATCCAGAAACATTTGCAGTATCTTGCTCCCTTCAGCCTTTTGTGTCTTTCTTTGTCCCTGTTATCAGGAGAATTTACATGAGAAGAGCCACTCTGTTTCCTGAAGGTGAAGTGTAAGTTTTAAAACCTGTTTAAGAGCTAAAACGGGCAACAGAAAATAAATGCAGGTTTAAGATTACCTCTTTATCATTTTACAACAGCAATGTCAAGGGATAACTCTCTTCCCACTCTGCACCTGGCAAATCCAGAGTTAAGGGCACGACTGCTTGATGTGTGGCTTTTTCTTTCTTTTTCCCTTTTCTTTTTTTCTTTTTTAAATCACTTCTCTACTGGAGAGGAGCCTGAATTCATAGTGGTGGGTATCCCTACAAAGCAGAGACTCCACTTACCACTATGGGGGAAAAGAGAGAGAAAAGGATTCTGCTAGGTTTCTTGAAAGCATTTGTGTTTTTACCAAGCAACTCAAATAATATTAATAAATTAAACACCCTGTAGAGTAGAGAATATCAGCTCTAACTTATGACCTCCAGCAATTCACACTTGGTTGATTTAAGATGTTGTCACTTCTACCCTTCTCCTGGGGGCTGATACCCTCACCGAGATGGCAGAAGACAACATGTGCCCATGTATCAGCTGCAGCCTGCTCCCCTACACACTGGTGGTGGTTTAGGGTCATGCACTGGAGTTAGCACCCATCCTGCTCCGCAGTTTCTCCTGCTCTGATGGTGGGCCAGGGCAGGCAGATCTGATGCCTTCTTGTGGGTCAAGGCCCTGAAACTCATACCTTGTACTCCCTGCAGTACCTGCTAATTACAAGACTATCTATCCTTCCTGGCTGGAAACTGCCAACAATTTTTGACTTTTTGTAGGTTAGCCCAATAGCTTTTTAACCACACTGTGTAAGTGCTCCCCACAAGACCATCCTACAAATCTGCAGCAAGAGTAACTACGTCAACTACAGGCAGCAGGCTGCAGCACACATCTTCAACTGGCAAATCCTGAGGGCCTTGTTATTTGTCCAAGACAAACAACAAACTGTGGCGGCTTAATAATACTGGAATAACATCTTTTGACCTCGAATGGCCATTTTTGAGACTAATTTGCCACCTCTGTGTCTCAGACACGAGGACATTTGCTGGGATGGGGGCCCAGGGCGGTGCCCAGTCAGTCCCATGTGAGCTGAGGTGACATCCAACCAGCGCTGCAGAGCAGGAGGACAGGCTTTGGGGTCCCAGCCATGTCGACTGCCCCCATGTGCCTCTCTCACCATCTTCCCCAGTCCGTGGCTGCTCTAATATAAGTCAGGCACAATTTCCATTCACAGTGTCATTAGGTCTGCTTCATGCAGAACCAACATAGCAGCTCCCGAGGACTGCAGTACCAGGTTCCCCTTTAATGAAGAAACTGGGTTCAGCCAGCTCTTTGCCTCCTCACACAACGTTCCTCACACAACACCAGTTTTCACCACTGTGAATGAGGATAAGCCACATGAACAACCTAAGACCTTCCCATGGCCCTCTTTGGATGGAGGAATGTTTTACCAACACGAGAAGCTAATCCAGAAGCAGATTTATCACCTCAAGCTGGAGGAGAATGGCCACAGCCAGCTTTTGTGCCCAGACAGTGAGCTCTCCAGGGGCAGCACTTGTGGAAAGCTGCCTCTCTCCAGCCCATATGCTGGCTGACAGTGGTTTCTCTCCCTGCTTTGCATCTCCCTTGTGGCCACACAGGCAAAGCCGGGACACAGTCAGGTCTTGGCTTCTTTTTCTTTTCCTCTCTTGGCACCTCTGTGCTGACTGGGAACTACCAGCAGGGGAGTTTTCTTTCAAGGCACTATCATGGCAGCCCCAGTATCCCAGAATAGCTGCACAGATGACATCCTGACTCAGCCCAGATGGATGTGTGCAGGAGAACTGACAATCAAAGCTGATGCAAAAATATAGGAAGTCTGAAGAAAAATATTCCAGACTGCCACAGCTTGCTTTCAAGAGTGTAAATACACATTTAAAGCAGCCCTGGATTTGCCAGAAGGGCTGCAAAGAAGACTCAGTGATCCTGGTCTAAAAAACCATGGTGGTAGAGACAGAATTGTACTCTCAGCATGCTCACCAGAAGCTGGTAACAAAATCGTGAGGATTCACAAGGTCTCATCCAATTTTAGCATCTACCCATCCCAGCACATGCAGAACTAGATTAGTTCTTCCAGCTGATACTCCAGCAGGTGGGGTGTTTTGCCATACCTGACACTGCCACCACAGTTACCGCATCCTTTTGGTGTATCGACACAGCAGGACGTGGAAGCACAGTCCAGCAGGAATGACTGCTTTCTCCCCTCACTGGCTGCTCCTTCCTTCCTTCCTTCCACTTCTGGCCGTACCTTCTGGCGCAGTGCAAGAAGGTTGTCCCCAGTGTGA
Source organism: Cephalopterus ornatus (assembly GCA_013396775.1). Classification (NCBI taxonomy): domain Eukaryota; kingdom Metazoa; phylum Chordata; class Aves; order Passeriformes; family Cotingidae; genus Cephalopterus; species Cephalopterus ornatus. The sequence continues at coordinate 495,459 of VZRE01002354.1, forward strand.
TGCTGACTTCTGGTTTTGGGACTAGCTCATGGGAGTCCCTACAGGACCCTGTAGCTTCCAGAAAAGGGGAACCTTTGTTCACCAGGAGGTAAAATAAAAAAGAGGAACCCACACCCAAACTCTGCCTTAAAAAAGTCAGTAACTGAATGAACTATCCCAACAAAGCCAAAATCAGACCATTAAGGGAGGTCCTCTCCCCTAGATGATGGAACTGTGGACAGAAGTGATGAGGAAATTCTCCCTTCTATTCACCCACTGATTTGCAGAGTAGCAAGTGACCTCTACAGCAATTAGACCCCCTGATGAAGTTAATCCAGCAGACAGTCCCACTATTCAGAGAAAAGCTACTATTAGGCAGTAAGGTGACTATTCACACATATAATCTCTACCACCCTGAAAGGATTTATGCACAAACACCTTTCAAACACAGATATCAGACCTACTTAACTTAATGAGCCATAAGCTAATGAATGGCTAAGAGAACACTAACTCGAGAACTCAAATAAACAACAAGAATTATAAATAGAAAAATATGTTCTGATAGCTCTCTAAAATAGTGACCTGAGAACTACAAGAGTGGTGTTTTTGTGCCCTAGCTCTGCCACTACCCTGGCTTCACGACATGGAACTACTTCAACACTTGCAATCTCTTCTTCTACAAACTTATTCAAGATCCTCAATGACAAAAATGTTACATGAGTGGAAGGAAAGGAAAACCTTTTGCCAAACAAAATTTTGCCCAAATACTGCACTCAAATCCAAATTTTATTTCCAAGCCTAGCATATACTTAAATGCACGACTTTCTAGTGCCAGGAGGTCACTGTAGAACACTGCACAACTCTTCCACTCAAGCTGAGAGCCTATTCTAGTGCCAGGGCAGAAACAGGAATTATTGTGAGAGGACTGTTCCATGCATACAGTCTCACTGATCCTCCAGAGTAGTGCTGGAAAATGCATTCAGGATCCATGTCTCCATCAGCAAGTAAAACCAAACAACATCTAATTATTAAAAACGGTCGATAGCAAGTGCTGCAGCGACAATTTTTAATTTGTGGAAAGTAAGTATCTAGACAAACTTGTAACCTTAAGACACCAGCTAAAATTCACTCCGAGGAAGTGCTTTAGCCTGAGGAATGATTCTCCTGTCTCCAGAAACTATATTTGCCTTATTATAATAACAGCACTTAAGCCTCAAAACGAAATTAATACTTTTTTGGGTAAATGCTGCGTTCATCTGCACAGCCACTAACATGTTGGTCAGCTGAGCTGAAGAAGTGATTATCTGTGAGAAAAGCAGTAAGCACATTCATCAGCAAGCAAGTATATATAGCAGATGCAAAGCCATATATATTCTGGTTTTTTCCTCTTTTCTTTTGAAAATGCACAAGCTACACATTTGTGTATACATGTGCTCTAGAGGACAAACATATTCTCATACTCAGCATTCACTGTGTAAAGTGCTGCATATTGTACGCAAAGTTTTGAATTTAAAAACCCAGAAAATATTAGTTAAAATCTTCTACACATTATTTTATCAAACATGCCAGACCCCTTCATGGTTTCAGATGTGGTTGTGGATATCTGCAAATGACTCACCCTTGCTGGTCTGGAAGCCCAGGGAGGAGCAGGAGGTCGCTCCCTGCACAAGGAGGCCTTCCACAGCTCCCACTCACACCCTCAAAATGCCAGTGCCAAAGCATCTGCCTTTTGCTGAGCCAAATCAGACACTGGTTTTCCAGAATCAAGTATCTGTGTTTGAGGCAAGGTCTGAATGGAATCAGGCAGATAAACATCAAAGAGAACAGAGGGGGAAAGTATAGTATATGTATCAGGAGGCTATCAATCTAAATCATGTATCACCAGCAGGATGGCTCATGGCTTGGAGGATGAGGCCCTGCAGAAAGCAGGAGAAAAAAAGAACATGTGCTACTTCTAAGCAACTTGATTTGCTGTCAATATCCAGTTACTGGCGAGATGTATTTTCAGATGTGGGATGTCACGAGTACCCCAACTTCATGTTTCATAAAGCACATCTACCAGGAGGCATCAGACTACCTGGCAGGGCTGACCATTCTCCTCAGAGATCATGGAGCAAATTCAGAGTAGACACACTCTGTGTCGCCAATGATATAGTTTATTTTTGGCAACAGTGTGGTATTTGCAAGCATTATTTAATTCTATTACCTAGGTAGGCTGAGAGGCATGGAGGGAGGTGGGCTCTGGTCCAAGGTCAAGCAGACAGTTGGTGCAGCATAATTCTGAGATGTTTTTTACTTATTAAAGCCACTTTTGACTTACTGAAGCCCCTGAGCCGAGCAGCTGGGGGCTCAGGAAAGGGCTGCCTGTCTGCTCTGCTTGTGCTCCACTGAGGAGACTCATCCCATGATATTAAGTAGGATTCAAGCACAAGCCACTGCTGTCCTATATTAGCTTCCCTCCATGCCTCCTCCCTTGGAAAAGACACAGGGGGAAAGAAGGAGTCTTAATGATGCCCAGGGGGTGCCAAGAAGTTTAACTACAGAGAGTCATTTTTGTTAATGGAATTCTGGCTGATGCAGTTTGAGTAAGGAGGATGAGAGAATCTTTCACTGTGTTTTTCTAAAGCAAATATTTGGCGCTTTCATCTTCCAGTGCTTTAACATGCAATCTGTCACCAAAAAAAACCATTTACGTGGGAGTTCATGGAAAAATATATCATGTTTCAGATGGCAGTTGAAGAAGGGGGGGTATCTATTGTACTGCTAAGAAATGTAATTCATGGAAACTGGGCTGCGAACCACAGAACTAGCTATTATCCCATCTGCAGGTGTGACAACACCACAGTTTAATATTGATGTTTCACCCTTTACTTGCCACCACCATCTTCCTATCCACTGTATAAGTTGGGACCAAGGGTCACAAAAGAGTCTCCATCATCACCTGTCCAAGGTTCATCAGCTTCCACCCATTTCATAAAACACCCCAATTCCCCAGTGTACTCCATAGTTCTCCAGGGTGCCAATCCCACACTGTCATCTACCTGGAGCACCTCACACACCTGTCAGCAATTCACACCACCAGTACGAAAACCAGACAAAGAATTCTACAATCAAGTACACTTCTCCAGGGCTTTATTTTTCCAGGCTAGGAACACCAAGAATATCATGCACGTATTTGAGCTGCTCCACCTAATCATTATCCCAAGAGAAAAGGACAGCCACGCTTCTGGTATGTGGAGTCACACAACCAGCACAAACACAAGCTCTTCTTGGCTGAGCTGCCTGGAGATTGCTGTGATTTGCAACTGACCCATCGCCAGCCAGCTCGTTTCTTGACCACCCTGGTTGTGGCTCCCATTCTCCGCCTGCTTTTGGCATAGCAACAACATAGGCTGGGGTTTTTGTCAGGTTTCCTCCCCCTTCTCTTTTGCTTTGTGCTTGGCCAAACTCCTGCCTTCCTCTCTGCCCATTAACACGAAGCATCAATGGGAGCGAGCGGAAGGAGGTCACTGAGCACTTGGCTGCTGCACTGCACGGTCGCTGCCGCGCAGACGCCTCATGCAAACACTTCCAGTGAGGAGTGGGTAGTGTCATGGCAGCATCAGGGATAGAAAGAGGGCTGACTGCACTTTGGCCGTCAATGATCTACTAATGTAGCATGGAAAATCACTGGAGTCATTCCTATAGTGACACACAAACAAAGCCGAGGGATTTATTATTTTTCCCCTTGCCTTTACTACCCAGCTAAAAAAAAGTCAAAAAAACCCTCATACAAGCCCAAGAGTTTTCTTCACAAAACTCAGTGTCTTACTGGTAGCTGACTAATTTCTTTTGTAATGGATTTAACACTTGACCAAATCTAGATCTGAGAGCAGGCCTGCAACAGGCTGTTATACAGAATAAGAGGGTTGTACGATTAAGAATAATCTACAGGGGTCTTTCACTTGCATTCTCAGGTAACAAAGGATGCTTTTGCACCTCAGCTGCATAGGGACCAACCATTTCTACTACTGAAAGTACAAGGTTAAGTGACACACCCAAAGTCAAAAAGGGCAAAAACCTCTTTGATTTGCAGTCTGCTGTTTTAATACTCAAGATGATCCTTTCCAACTTGCAACATTTCCATTTCCAGATGGAAAATTGCTTCCCTCTTACAACACAGAAATCAGAAACAATGCAAAATCAGCTGCTGTTGTTTTACTCTCTGCCTCTGCCTTTCCTCCCTTTCGTTGGCCTATACACTGGGATCAATTACCAAAATTTCTTGCTTAGCTGAAATTAGTTGCAGGTCACCAGTCATTACAAAGAGAGGAATTAGATTACAGAGGAATTTACCTACTGGAGACTGCCATAACCTTCCTGAGCAGAGCAAACAGCAGAAGTGTTGTACCACACTCACTCAAGTATGTCCAGGCCATGCCAGTCGACACAGTGTTTCTCCATTGCTCTGCTCTGGGGACAAGACACCACTGGGTTTCCATCTCCTGCCACTGTCACCTAAATCCCCCCTCTCCCCTAATCCAAGCCAAACCCACAAGACCTAAAAAGCTCTGAAGCCCATTTAGTTTGCATGAAACAGCTCTGGGAAAGGGATTATTTTTCTCTCATCAGGGATATTTATATCTTCTTAGAGGAAAATATGAAAAAAATGAAGGAGCTCAAGCAGCAGACCAACAAGCCATGCAAGTGACACTCGAGCAGTAGGAGCAGAGATTCGTGCTAGAATCCACCCACCCACTCCTCCAGGAAGGACAGCAGAGAGGGCATCACACTTGTGCTATTACAGAATGGGAAAGGAGGAGGAAGAGACAGGTCTTTAATTCCTCTTCCTCCTTCACATCCAGGGTTCTCATTCCCTGCTTTAGGCAACAAAAAGTCTTACCAAACCCTACACAAGGCAGAAAAGTTATTTTATTGCTATTACTTCCCATCTGGTGGTCATCTCCAGAATGGGGCTGGGTATTTCACAAGGCCTGACGACATGCTGCTGTTGGAGCACAGCCATGTGCACAACATGCCCACGTGCTGGCTGGGGACACCTGCAGCAGCTGGACCGGGCTCTAGACTCGTGTTGCACCATCCAGCGTCTTTACTGCTGCTCGCTGTCATCACTGCTGGTTTTCTCATCTTTTTCTAAGCTGGAAATACATCTCTAAAAAGAATCAGGGGGGTCATCCCAGTCACATCCGCAAACAGCGCCGTGTTCAGTGGAAAGAAGGAAAGCACGTCCCTTACAGCAACCAGTTTATTTTCAAGCCATGTTTATCTGTCCCTGAACACGAGTACCCAATAGCTTTTCCCTGCCTGCTGTGAGAAGCAGGTTTCTCACTTGTCACTTCAGTTTGTTGTAAGCAGAAGCCTGATCTGAAAACCACCAGCGGTGATGACACGCTCAAATGAACGTCTACTGATTGAAGGCCCTCGTCATCACCCTTGACCCCAATCCTGTAGATCATGTTAAATCCAGTATTATCTCCCTGACAACTTTGTTTTCCTAAGAGGTGAAAGACTGACGCCACAGCCTGGACCTGAGGGTCTGAGTGAAGAGCCTGTCAGGCAGAAGGTGGCTGGAGAATGGGAAGCAGGATGAAGAGGCTGAGATACCACTGACACCCTCTCTCATCCCTCCTTCTCCTCTTTGGAAGAATTTTTTTAGGGGTTAAAGACAGGAGAAGAATAAAGCAGAACTTGGACTTTGCAAAGAGAAAAGTAAGTCTAGAATTAACTAAATGTCCCCTGTTGTCCTTCACTGGAAAAGTGAAACCAGTACTGAATTCAATACAGCTTTAGTACAATATAAACACATAGCCCTTTTTGTTAAGTTCATCTCACCCCTTTGAGACAAGGCACAGCTCTGATACTCATTTCAAAGAGCCAGATGTGATGCATCTCCTCTCCTTGGGCTATATGCCACTTCCCGCCACAGCTGGGGCAGACCTCCCTCCAAGGTCGGCACTGTAAGTCCCACCCTCACCAAGCCATTCTTACAGGCACCATGAGATGCACTCTTCCAATCTCATCTGACCACTCCCTGAGGGACTTGGATAGATTAAAAGCAAGACACAACTGATTGTCTCCATGTGGAAACAACTTTGCCTCTGCTCTTCCAAACATGAGGCTTTTAGATACACCTTGGTAGAAATGACAACATGCCTCAATGTACAGAAGACCTGTACAGAACACACACACTAATAGGATAAGGAGGGCTGAGGGGGAAGAAAAAACCTTAGGCTCATATACTGCTTCTTAACAGAATCGTAGAGCCTTACTAGATTGCCTGCAAAGAATCACAAATTTACAAAAGATCTTCTTGAAATGTGTAAATCACAGTCCAACACTGCAAAACAAGCTGCTGAAGTGCTATGTAGAAGTGAGGTCATAGTTATATTATTGGACCTGAGAAATGGAAAAGTCATTGTATGACTGAAGGATTAGGAGTGGGGCCGGTAAGTGCTGAACTTTGTATCCTGGCTTATGAAGAGCCATCTCAACCAGGAAAGCCACACAGCTGAGGAGGTGGATTAGAGTCTTAACCTGCTCAGCAACAAAACTAGCAATAATATTGTAACAGGAAATAATTGCCATCATGCAAAAATTCACACTCTGGAAATGATGGACTGTATTTAAAAACTACTTTATGATCTAAAAGAATTACACATGTTATCAGGTTTATGAGACTTCATTATATGAGTTTAAGAGACTGGGATTGGACCTGTTAATTCCATATAGGTCATGTCTTCTATAAAATAGCTGGTATGTCAGCAATGCGCTCTGGATTAGCTATGTCTGGTGAGATTTCACGTACTTCACTTATTAAAAAAAGAAAGTGTGCCACCCCCAGCAGTTTATAGAACATGGTGTGGAAAATCCAGGAGCAGTATCATTCCATAAACACATTTAATACTCATACACATTATATAAATATATACATATAGACACATATATACACACAATGAGGAGAATAATGAGGCGATAAATTGTGGAAACACGATAAATTGCATTTATCTGACACCTCTGATTGCTTCATCTGTTCTCTCCTCACTAATCCATCTCTGTGGAGACTGGTTTTGAAGATTAAAAATCCCCGAGAAGTTTAGAAAACAGCTGTATTTTTTTTTAATTAGCCTTGAAAGATTTGCTTGCTTACCACTGTAATTTTGTACACTTTATTTGATCCAACAGTAATCTTGATCCAACATGCGGAATGAGGAATATTCATTCACTGCTGGCTTAGACTGGAAAAAAACCCCATGTAATATGGATAGGAACTTTATGCCCTATGGTGTAGGGAATCTTCTTTTTTTCCAGTCATACATTGCACATAACCCATGATCATTATGTCAAGAGAGATCAGGTTCCATGTTTAACTTGGTAAACAGAGATAGTGCTGAAAAGATCTTTACATTTCAGTGCACTCAACTTACAAGTACCAGGACAATAAGAACATTCAGGATTTGTCTAAAAGTGAGTGTTCATCAAACTTCTCTCCTCTGAACTAATCCTAAGGAGATAGGTTTGTTATCGGAAACAACCCACTCTTAGGCTATTATAGGTGCACTGCTTTGCCTCCTGTCTCAGGACACACCCTACTATTGTCATTATTAAACCATGTTTTATGACCTAAACACAATTACTTAGAGTGACTTGCCTCTAAATCTGTATTGATAACTAAACAAAAGGAGTGAATGTTCCATTTTCTACTGTATTTACTTACTTGGCAGTATTTGCACAACTGATTTACCAACCCTAATGGTATGTGCAGAGACGTATTTACCATCTGATCTGGAAAAAGCAGGGAAACGTGAAGGCTGGGAGGGAGCAGGAGGGGCACACCCTCTTCACGCAGTAGCAGCCGTGCTACTTGGCAGGAGCAGACCCATTTGGACAGGCTGGAATTCCTGCCAGACCATCAGTCTATTTTTATAAAAGCCAAGTTTGTTAATCAGCCATGGTCATGAAGTCACCATCTCCTGAAAGCTTTTGAGAAGCCAGCGTGAAATGAGCTTCATCCTAGTTCCTGTTAGAACAGCCTCACTCATAAATAGCTAGAGACAGGCCAGGTCCAAACCTCAGAGACGTTACCATACGCACCATCTCAGTGGGTTCACCCCTTGCTAAAGCCAGCAGTGGGGCTGAGCATGTCAGCTCCATTTCAGCAATCCCCTCCCTAAACGAAAGGTAGGACTTTTAAAAACATAACCGTGAGTGTGGGGCATTGAGCCAGATAACCTCCAGAGGTTTCCTCCAAAGGAAATTATTGTGTGACGCACAGAATGACCTCCACTGTAACATCACCCACAAAAACCTCCCACCCAAATCCTACTTGTAATGTTCTTCCACTGATTTTGATTAAGTGCTAAAGCTGCTCACAGTGACACATACAGAATGCAGCCAGAGGAAGGTACATTATCATCGATTCAGCATATCCATTCAAATGGATAATAGTGGGAACATCCATGATCATCTTCCAATATTATCGATTAAAACAGAGGGTCACTCCAGAAACTATGAGGGGTGTCTTACATGTGGAGCCACCGTTCTCTGTATTTCCACAGAAGAGTCTTTTCTTCAGATTCCTCATAAAGGAACACCTGTCACTAACAGCAAGTTTTCCAAGTAAACTCTTAGGTAGGCAAATAATCTAGCCTGGTCTCCAAATCCTCCAGAGGTTTCTGCACTGTATGAATTCTGCACTATTGAAATCAAAGTCAGAATATTAAAAAAGGTACCAAGTTGAAAAGTACATCTGTGGCATGACTAGATTTAAGCCATGTTTTATCAAAATCAGTCCATCAAAATGACAAGACATTCCCTACCTTTCATGCTATAAGAAGGACTACCTTTCAGAACAGCACTGCTTTTGAGTGTGAGGAGTCGAAACTCAATTAGGAATGAAGCCAAATAATAATTGGAATAATTTCTGAATATTAATAGGATTGAACAATTAAGCAGGAAAAAAGTAAATCTCAAAAATCTGAAACAGGATCTCAAGTAATAACTCCTTTGAGCAACAAGAACTGCCACCAGCTCCTGGGCTGATGAGGCAGTACACAGTTATTCCCATAAATGTAGAATATTGTCTGAACTCTTTAAAGTTGTCAAAACCCACAAAAAATACCTTTGATAGGTAGGGGAGGATACTCTGGGTTAACAGCTTCACTTCATTTCCACACTTAAATTTTGGAGAAATGCTTGCACACACCTAGAGCAGGAAACATCCATTCCTTGTTCCTCCTCAGGAATATACTCCAAAGGTCAAGTGATAAAGGCAAAACAAAAGTAAATCATTTCACAACAAAAGAAAGCATTAATAAATTCAGCTCATGAGTGTCTTCAAGCTTCATTAGAAAATGGAGAGTTAAGGTCAACCAAATACAGGAAGATATTAAGTCAAGACAAATAAACTAGTGGCCCCCTTTTTTCCTCTAAGCTCGGAAGAAAGAGGCATAGAGCCAACCAGTGCACATTCTTCAACAAAAGCTTCAGTTACCTCTTCTCAGGGGGTCAGTTGTACTGTGGCTTAATATAATAGCTAGTTGGAAGCATAAACAAATTAGGACTGTTAGTTTGAAGGGGGACATGACCGTTGCCTTAGTATTGACCATCACAAGGTCAACAATTACAACGTTCAAACAGCTCGTAGGATTACAGCATCACTGAACAGCTGGGGTTGGAGGGACCTCTGGTCTAGTCCAAGTGCCCTGCTCAGAGCAGGGTCAGCTACAGCAGGTTGCTCAGGGCTGCGTCCAGTCGGGTTTTGTTATTTCCAAGGATGGAGATGCCACGATCTCTCTGGGCAACCTGTTCCAGTGTTTGATCACACTTTAAAAAAGTAAAAAAGCCTGCTGTTGCTTACTGAAATAGAATTTCCTATGTTCTAGTCTGTACCCATTGCCTCCTGCCCTGTAACCAGGCATGACCAAGAAGAGCTTGGCTCCATCTTTTTTACTCCCCCCATCAGGTATTTAAATACACTGAGAAGATCCCTCTAGTCCCTCTACACCAGGCCCAACAGTCCCAGCTCTCATAACCTTCTCTTACATGAAAACGCGTCCAGTCCCTTCACCTTTTCTTACATGAAAATGCTTCTAGTCCCTTCATCACCTTTAGGTTCGGTGGATGTGCTTCATCAAGTCCATGCCTCTCCTGGACCAGGGAGCCGGCGCTGGACCCAGCATTCCAGAGATCACTAGGGCTTAGCAGAGAAGAAAGGATCACCTCCCTCAGCCTCTTTACAGCCCTCCCAGGTCACTGACTGTGTATCTGCAAGGAAGCCAAATGCATGGGCACCCACACGGGATCTTCTAGGAAGGAAGAGGCTACAGCTGTTCACATAAGGTCACTTTCCCAGGAACTGTGGGTGAGCACACCCGCTATGCTGAGTGCACCACCGTGTTTTCAGGAGGGCTTTACCAGGTTGAAGAGGAGGAGGGTCCTTCAGCCTGACTCCCCACCGCAGAGCAGGCAAGGTACATGTTTAAGATGAAAACAGCATGTGCACTTTAAGTCTTAACACTGCCAAGCTAGCCTGGGCTATTTTTCTGGGTGTTGCCCTAACATCTTGATCAGCCACAGAAATGTCTCAGCTGGAGTTTAGTCACGCTTCTGACCCAGACTAGCTGGCACCACTGGGTTAAACAAAGGGCAGCCCTGCCTTGCCTCCTTCCTGCGCCCAAATTAATCAATCCATCCTTGCAAATATCAAAAGGATGTGAGCACCTGAATAGAGAGGGGTTATGCAAGAGAATAGGAGATTTAAGTAACTATTTTAAATTATCAAGAAAATATCATCAATCCACAATAGTCTTCCAAAGGAATTCTTCAATGTCCTCACCTCTATTTCTCCAGAAATATAAAAACAGACTTGATAATACAGATAAAAATACACCTCAGCAAGGAATCTTGTTTTGTCAGAAAAATGAAACGGAAAATGGAGAGTGTCTTACCCCACTTTAAATTCTATGATTGTTGCTCTAATTATGGTGACCATAACCTGGAAAAAGGAACAACACTACTTCTTCTGCACCAGCTCCAAGCATGGTGTCAGGGCTATTTTTACCGATTAACAGATCTCCAAGCCTGTTACAGAGAAAATACATTGAGCAACAAGTCCAACTGCTTCATCTCATCACATGATCTGCCTTAAAAAAACTTCTGTTTTTGATAAATTAGTACACAAATATGAAACAGCATTTCACAGCATCCACTCACACATTATGTTGTGTATCCTGCATGTGTACGTAAAATACAGAATATAATACACATACAGAGAACATGCAGGGATTACTAACTGGGTACAAAATGTATGTACCACTTCTTTTCTAAAAGCAACAACATTTGTGCCTGAATTACTTGTCATCCAGGTAGCAGGCTGGTGTTCACATTGCTACTTTAAAAACTTATGCAGCTGCACCGAGTTCTGTCTTTCCTGAGATAAAAGCATGTCCTGAATATTCTTTATTCTTCAGGGCTACTAATTTGAACACACTTGTCACTCTAAGTAGAGGGAGCTGTGGAATATTGACATCCTATTGAATTATTTAAGATAAATTAACAATGTTTCACATCCTAGGAGATTGCCATTTGCAGAAGAAGCCTGACACAGTTGTGCTTAGACCTAGTAGCCAGAATGTGGTGAAGTTACAATTTATAAACTATTTTTTATTCCGCATGGAAATAAACAGCAGACACACCAGCTGACTGCATGTGACTTGCCTCAGTGCTGCAAGCAGAACTGCAAGTTTTGAATATTTTATTCTGCTTTGTTCCAGATGGCAAGGACAGGAGCTCTTATGTATCTTCTCACTAATTTATGGCAACACCAGCCCCTTTCCAGTCAACGTAGACAAAATGTTGATGACTAGACTTGAAGCTACAGGACGCTCATACCCTGTCAGCAGAAGTCATGTTGAGACTTATAAGAGGGTTAGAAGGCATTAGCTCTCCTGCTCCGGAAATCCCAAGGAGGGACCTCGAACACCATTGCTGTTCCAGGCCTCTACCCTGACCGCAGGCAAGAGCTGAGATACCGTGAACCCCAGGCACATCTATGGTCACATAACACTCCTGTCTGCCCATGCACAGACACAGATCTTTCTAAGGCTGCAAAGTTTGGAGAAGAAGTTCACAAATAAGAGGCAGCATTAATTCTTAATAGGTGCTGTTGCATAGGTGTTCCAAGTCTAGATGTTGATGTTCTCAGACAACAACACGGCTTGGTGAATCATCACCATAATTCCTTCCGAGAATTATGGGCTTGAGCTGATGTACAGAGCAATGCTGTCCAAGATTCAACACCAAGTCGCTCTGGGTGGGTATGCCAGACTGTGGAACATTAGCAAGGAAAGGCATACATATATATATATGCATACACAGATATGTCTGTGTATATATATATATATAAATGTATGTGTATATTATTTATTTTTATGTATGTATACATGAGCAGAGGGAACCTTATAAAACATTTCCCTTTCCTTTCTCATTTATTTTTGTAAGCTTTTCTGCAAAATACAGAGCAGACATTCAGAAGGGAAGAAGGGTGGTTGAAGAAGGATGTCCCGAAAGAACAGAAGACAGTAGCACGATCTGCTTGCACATTTTCAGGTGGGTGCCACCAAGATCTGAAGGACCAGTGAGCTGCCTGCACTTTGCTGCTCATGCTGAGGAGTGACCCTGGAACAGTAGCACGTGTGCTGGGGATGCAGACGGTGGGAATGGGGCTGTGCCTGTGCTCTGTACTCTGGGAAGGAAGCCCATCCCTCCTATCCACCCAAAGACCTTTGAACATGGAGAGGAGCAGTTTGGCAGCTGACAGGCCACCAAAGGCACAGTACCCCATTTGCAAACATAATGCTGAGTCACTAACCATGCCAGAGAGACTGACAACGGGAGATTAGCATGAATTTATGGCTGAAGTCCCTCATTTTTCTTCATCATGGTAATGACTCATTTCCTACCCACAGGGGCAAAGGGCTGGCTATAAAACCTCCCATTGTTTCTCTCACTTACCTGGTAAGAAGGAGATTAAAATGGACGTTTATTTATACTCCCAGTTTCTGCAGAGAATTATGTAGGAGGAGTTTGGGAAAAAATTTCAAAGAGAAGAACGTGTGAATGTGTGGATGTTGGACGAGGCTCTAAAAGGAAAATAAGACGAAACCCATAATGGGCTTAATCTTCAATTCAGCATTAGTTGGATTATCCTTTATATACAAATGGATATACATGTGTAATCTTACAGACAGTACTGTAAGCATACATGGAGCCAGGCAGAGTGTGAGTGCCCACATCAACGTGTCCCTGGAGCAGGCTGATGTGAGCCCTCAGTTATTTTGTCCATCCCACCTTTGTTGGCACATTCCCTCTCAAAGCTTCTGAATCCCTTACATGCTTTAAACAGCTTCTTTCCCAGTCCCAGTGTGCGACTACATTAATTTTTTTTAAATACCCCCCCCCCAAATATATTCCAATATGTTTTCGAGGTTCTTATTTGGCAAAAAAACCCTCAGTCATCAGCTAGGGAGCGGTTTCAAAATCCATCATCTCTAAGCCCAACAGAAAACCAAAGCATTTTATCACTTACTAGATAACCAAAAGGGCCTAACATATCATATCTTAATCATTCACCATCTCTGCACGCAACAAGTATTTTAAATTTTAAATACTGCATATTTCCAAAATGCTGTTGGTTTTTATGAATGATCTACAGTAGGTTCAATACAGCTGGAGTCACGCTAAGAAAGAAGCTCATTTTACAGCAATGAGGGGAAGACCATCTCTCAGTAGCGCTAAAGAAATACTCTTTTATTTTCTTTTGAGCAGCTTAAATAGAACTTTGCTACCACTTGTTCCTCACCATTTAACTTATCAGTCCTCAAATCATACTAATTAAGCATTTACTATACATAGTAAACCACATAAAGAAACTTCTTATTCCGGAAAAATGCCAAATGCTACACGGAGCTCTGGCAGTCTTCTCCCACCTTCTGTGAATCATGCTTTTCAAAGAGCAGTATGATCCAGAAAAAGAATCAACATAACTCTGTCTTTTTCAACACACAGGTTTTGTATTATGTGTACTTAGCAACTTATGTGGAGCATCTTCATACCAAGATGGCCATAATAAGTACTTTGATGTATCACCCTTAAAACAAAGGGCTTATATACACAATTGAAATGATTGCAACTCAGGAGTTACCATGCGCCAGCTGAGCTCTTGCACTTCAGCTGATGCTTTGCACTTTATTAACTCTCAGTAATTCCTAAACATAAACTGTGATTAAATACAGTTTATCTTCAAAAAGTGCTGAACATTCCTTTTCAAGGGAGCTTCCCAAGTCAGGTGTCCAGCACCACTTGTCATTTTGAAAGACTCGGCCTATATGTTCTCACAGCGTTTAACTCGTGCTGACACCACCACAGTCACTCAAGTGCAGAAGGCAAGGACAGGAAGCAATCCTTCTCTAATTACCATGCTGTTAAACTGAAATGTTGATTACTGGCTGCTAGAGAAGGAAACACTTCTTAGTCTGCTATCCTTGTTGACAGAGATGGAGCCCTGAGAAGAACTAGATATAAAATATTCAGAAAGGCACTAAAGTAACAATAGTAACCGGGGGATATTATAAAGGAAAAGATACATCTTAACATACACATTTTTGTATTTCCCCTCTTTGCCACCCTCATGTTTAGTGACACTGATGCAAGAATGAGGAAGAATCCAGCTCAAGCTTTCAGATCTCAGGCTGGTTCTTACAGACCTGATAGTACAAGGCAAAACCCACAAAACTGAAATGTGTAAGCTGGGCAAATATGGACCAAAATATGTCACTGAGAACAGTATATGGAAAAGGATCATTTTTATTAAGGTATTTTCAGAAATATACTTTAAAATAAGCCTTTAAATACAACAAATTTCCACACGTCTTTTTTGTGACACTAAAGAAGTTGCATTTCTTGGAGGGCACTGTGTTCTCCTGAAGTATAAGAAGAGCGTGACTAGCGAAGAACTTGGTACAACTGAAACACTAAAAGAGCTTTGAAAATTATTAAAGAAATTAGAAAAATCCTGTGGTAGTGTTCTCTTCTTTTTTTTTTTTTTTTTTTAAACATTATAAAGTAATAAACAGTAAAACCTTAAATTGCAAGGCCTTCAGTCAGGTCATGCTGATCTCAGTATGTTTAGTTCTCATCCATCTTACCCGCCACCGAAGGTGGTGTACCTTTGATGTGAACTAATTACATTCGAAACATTTTGTCAAACAGCTTAATGCAGATGCCAAATAAGCTCTGTCTGTCTAAACAGGGCTTTAGACAACTTATCACTTTCAGTGTTAACTAAGAGCTAAGTTCCACTTCAAATAGAACACTATGCTGCACAGAAAAAGATCTGCATATAAAACTCCTAAAAAGCCACATTATTGGTTTTTTACTTCAATGCGGCTCCATTCCCATTGTTCTGATAGAATGGGCCTTACTGTGTATGGGTGTGTATGCACACATGTGCAACAATAAAATGCACAATGCTGAAAGCAACAATTCTTTTATCTGAGAAAACTACCTACATGACAAGAAGAAGTGTTTTAGAACAAGGCATTCTGTCTGCTGTCTGCAGCATCATTTCATGATCTCCTCAAACGAATCTTGTTTATTAAAAATGTATTAAAAAGAATGATTATTGCAAAACAAAAAACAGCAAGGGGGGGAACAACAACCAAAATTCTGCATCCAAAGGACCGGAGCCCAGGGTGCTGGAGGGGAAAGGAAATTGTTCCCCTAATCCTGTAAGTGAAAAACATTCTTTCACTTCTGGGCCAAAGTATCTAAATTTTCTCCCTGGGAGGAGGGAGGTGAGGCAGGGGAAGTCAGGGGAGAAAGACACTCACTGCAAGAGTAGCCTCTGAAGGAACTAGAGTTCACTCAAGATGCTTCTTAAGAAATCTCCTGTTTCTTCTGCAGATACTCATATTTGTTTAAAACAGCTCTGCTGTCTTTTCTTTACAGAAAAATAATCTAACACTGACAAATCAAAAATACATATTCTAACACGTCTTGAGGAAACAACAGCCCTCCCCATGACAGCCACCACCATTCTCTCATTAGACCAGTTTTTCTAACGGGTGTCCTCATACTTTTCCTTTGATGTACAAGTACAAACCCCTTTGTTTTTTCCATCAGTTTTGGCTCTTGAGCATGCAAGCAGTGATCTGAAACCCTTTGCTATACTTCTCCATGTGTTTTCAGCAGGGTCCGGTTCACAGAAGATTTCTTCTTTCCAAACAGAAGGGAAAGAGGTTACAAGTTTTCCCACAGTTTCAAAAATACCAAGTACACTGTCCAGGAGATTCAGATACACTTCCTTTCAAAACTTCACATTCCATGGGAAAAACGTTAAACCTGGCTAGAAAGCATCTGCCTTTGAAAGCAGGGAGAACAGTTCAGTTCTTCTTACACTGGTGAATATTGCAGCCTTCTAAAATGCAAACGTTATATACCATGACAATGTTGAGAGAAATTTAGATTGTAGGCTTACAATGGCATTAAATGAGAGAAACAGTAACATCCTAGTCCCACCTTTTCCCACTACGTCTCCCTGTTTGTATCACCAAAAGCAACTTATCTGCCTTATGGTAACCTGGAGAGAGGACCTGATGTAGGGTTCTACTTAATGTGGGAGGGGAAAGCAAAAAAGGAGGGAGAAAACAGCCCAGTTCTCTTATTTGGCTCACATGCCCAATCTTTAGGCAGAGGGCATCCAACAGCACCATTGCCTGGGCTAATTTAGATGCTTGTGAAGCTCCAGCACCTTCCAGTTGGATGGTTTCCTAGTATCTGAGACAATCATTCAACTAAAAAAAACCAAGTATCTGATAATTAAATAAGAGGTGATAATCAAGATATACACTTTCAGTTGCAGAAAAGTTAATCGCTGCTTGCTTGCCTAAGAATTTAACTGGATTCTCAAGATACTACCAAATCCCAGAAAACCCTGCAAACTGCTCAAATCTGGAGGTTGTTCTCCCCTGCTCATCTTCTCTCATTTTGCTTTCTGGTTTTTTGCCCAGAACAGATCCACTGCAGTGTCCAGAATTTTGAACCATCTACTGTGAGCATACAGGAGAGATCTGACAAGCTCCCTACAGGCTCAGAACATCTTTAGCTCCATCCCCACCTGGCCAAAGCTCTTCACTTGGTTCTTACCATTGCTCTTCTCTACAAGTCACCAAACCTCACCTGGGTCCTGCCTTCACTCTCCTGCACTACACTATGCAGCATCCACGTGGTTCCTCATGTGGTGAACTTACAACCATCTCTACAGGGAACTCGTAACACTCAAACCCACTTCTAATATTGCCTGCTCTTTCCAGCAAACTCCCCAACCCAAAGGCACCGGTCCCTGCCAAGAGCAACAGATTAAAACCAATTTAAGAATTTCAAAGAATGTTTCTGAGTTTTGAAGAGCCAGTGCATGCTCAGAAAGGAAGACCACCTCTTTACACATCACCCTCTCACTGCCTTCTACATTCAGCTTCATTTGAAGACTCTTGGCTTCAAGAAGAAAATTGAATTCATCAAGTTTGAGTATGACTAGGTTCCTAAAGGTCAAACTCAGGCTAGAAACAGGGAGGTGCACTATAAGGAGGACAAACTCATATCTCTCCCTCCCCTTACTGTAAATGGCAAGCAATCAACCTGTGGAATTCATTGATGCAGAGGTCAAAGACAAAACCCTGTGAGTGGATAATTTTACAACCGTAACAACACTTACAGTTACGCCAAGTCCCACAATTTTAGGGTGTAATCTATTTGCAAATGGCTCAGGAAAAGACACTCTCCACTGGTGGCACGTCACACAGACACCTGTACGGACAGACAACTGGGATCTAATGTGCAAAAACCTGCACTTGATAAGTCACCCATGTCCTTAAATGTTTGTGACATCTATCTTTTTGCTAGAAAGAAGGGAGTATCCGTACCCTGTGATCTGGTACGTCACGTCAACCCTGTCTAGGAGATGCGTCCCCATTAGAAAACCAGGGACCTGAATTATCATTTCAGCACATATTTCCCTGCTATACCAATGTTTTAGAAACAAGCAATAGCAGAGGTCAGGGAAAGGCATCCCGCAGCAGAACAGCAAATAATGAAAAAAGGGTGCAAGACATTGATACTGCTCAAGGATCAAAGTGCTATTCAGTCATCTCCATTATTATGTCTCACTGATATTTCAAGCAAATCAATCTGATCTCATCACTGTGCCTACTAATGTTTTTAAATACAAATAGCAGTATCTTATAATAGTACCTAGATTTCTCTCCTGCAAATGTCTTTAGAATTCACATCTTATTAGCCACAAGAATTCCAATTACACATCTTCTCTTCTAATTCCTACCAGCTGATTATTAGCATTAGATGATAATACGGTATTTTCTGCTAATATATTTCTTAATAACATCAAACTGCAGAATGCCTTTCTGGTCTAATAATTGAATAACTGCACTGAAGAGAGTACTAAATTACTGGAAAATGTTTTACTTTAAGTCTTTGCAGTTCAAAACACAGATTATTTAAAATACAGTTTAGCTGCATTCATCAGGCAAGTTATATTTGCAACCAAAGAAAAATGAACCCAAACTGTTTAAAGATCAACACATAATTCCAGTTTCCAATAGGGAAGGAGGGAAAAGACCGCTACATCCACATGCACACACACATAATACAAGTTTTAATATTGGGAAAATAAGAGAGAGAGCTGGATTTCCGCATTTTGTTAGCAGATCTCTTAGTGTACGGAATGACACCCCAAGACACACATTCATAATGCAAGCTGGTATCAGCTACTCATTTACAGAATATTTTTCTTTCATTTTGAGGACCATTAACAAGAAACATTGAAGCAAGAAATTAGAAAGGGCTCAGAGAATGATGGACATTGGAGACCACTGACAGCATAAAAGATGCTCATATGTTTATATTGCAAAACTCAACCACTAAAAGAAATTATGAGTAATGGATCCTGTGCTGCCAAGGACTCTCTAAATTAGCCATTGACTCCTGCAAAAGAGTAGAGCTCTAGGGCTGGGATAGGCACTGCAAGTCACAACTAAGGAATGATAATGGGAAGCATGAGTTAGCTTGAAGTTCATCTTTCCCTCATCCTTCCAGGCTCGCAGTGCCACCTCTGCCTGTCTCCCCACCACTCTCTAAAATCCGCACAGGGAAACACACACCTACTGATCGATCCACATGCCTAGATAATAGTATCTCGACTGGGAAGAGTTCAAGGCAAACACTTCAACTAAAGAAGAAAACAAGCAAGGAAAGGAGGAAAAGAGTTCACCTCTTTATTCGGTATCCTGTGTGGTGCAAATACACCCAATTAGATGTGTCCATGTAATTTTCACATCAAACATCATGAACTCCATACTCAGCTCCCAAGGCAACTAATTGCATAGCTCACAGTGGATTTTCCCAAGTTTTTTGAGAACACTGCTGGCACTCTTCAATAAAGCCATTTAACATAACAGAAGGTTAAAGTGAGACACAAACACTTGCTTTTTTTAATTTACACCTTTCATTTACTTCCACAGAAATGTCAGGAAAGGGCTGAGATATTGTGTGATGTACTGTCATGTATGCTTCCTTTTAAGAGCTGGGTTAAAAGAAAAGGCTTGGATTAAGAGAATGTAATCAAGATCTATACCTTTAACAAATTTTTAGACCGTCAGAAGAGGGTGCATGCTCAAGGGCATTGATCTTAACGTGCCTTCAGAACAAAAAGCGAGCCTCCTGTCTTACATATTTACAGACATGAAAACAGGTGGTAGGGAAAATCTGCAAATGTAATGACTTTAGATGATCTTTTTCAAAAAGTCAGGTAGAACCGACCTTCAAAGCAAGGACCGGGCTAGTACAACACCATACATACTACACTGAGTGCTACAAACCTACCCAGCATGAGAAACTATTAGCCTTTATATCATTATATTTATGCAGTTGTAGTCATTTTTTTTATGAATGTCTTTCATGACCAACTAAGCTACAGAAAATCCTTTTTTAAAGTAGGTGTAATATGACCCAGCACAGGGAGAGTGAAGGACAGTGCTGGATGTACCAACCTGACATTATTGTGTAGGTTGTGTTTTCAGCCTTCAGGGCTTCTCCAAAGGTGGTACTTACATCCAAATTCAGCAAGTTATTTAAGCACATCTCACAGATCTCACCTCTTGCATCAGACACACGGTTTCAGCACCCTGCTGAACTATCGCCCTTACTGCAGCTTTCCTGGTCAGGGAACCCCACCTTGCTCTCCTCTTTTTTGATGGCACCCTAAAGCCCCACGTTCTCCGACCAGCAGATGGTACTCAGAAAATAAGAAACGTGAAAAACAGAGAGACCTATCTCTTAGAAAGCCAACATCACCTTCTTCGCTTCCCAAAGACACTTGCATCAGGTTGATCAAACACACGGGAATAAAATTATTGCCTGTTTCCTTGTTCCAAAACTCCATTAAGGGAACTTCCCCCATGTAAACTACTGAAGGAGGACTCCTTAGGGAGCTAAACAGCCAGATACTCTGTAAATCCAGCAAACAACAGATATGTTTTAAACACTCAGTGAAGACCCCAGTGCGTTCAGGAGAGCGTCCAGCAGGGCTGCTAAGGCCCTGTGTCAATGCAATTTATTTTAATGTGCAAGCACTGTAATTTACAATGGGGCTAGATCTGTACACCCAGGGTGAGGAGAACCCACAGCTATAATAAAAAACATATAAATAAGGGTTTTAATTAAAAACATTGTGCAATACACAAAATGATTACTTAAAAGAGTAGAAAGGAGGGGGCTGAGGTTTTTTCCCCTGCATTTTCAAGACCAGTTTTTGAGAACTAGTAGGAAAAGCAATAGTGGAGAAGTAGATCATAAAACTTCTTTAAAATGAGTAACACCAGAACTAAAGTGTTCAAGGGGAAAAAAATGCAAGGTTTTCAAAAGAAGGATGGACATTTTCTTAGCAAAAGAAAGGAAAATTAAGCAAAGTTATTACAATGAAACCTACTCAGGTGTCAGATTTATCTCTTCCAGCTTGTAATCACCAATAAGACACTCCAGTAAATGACTCCCGACACCCCCTCAGCCAAGAGCCTCCCAGATCCCCTACTTTGCCACCTGAAATTTTGCCAAAATGAGATCCACAGGGGAAGCCAAAACAACACTGACACTGTTTAGCAGAAAGCAGAAGTGTATCCCACAGCTGTTAATGATGTTATTAAATAAACAGGAGAGGAAAGTCTAGTGTTTAAATTAAAGAAGGTCATACTGAATAATATGAACTCCTATTGGCAGCATCATGGTAACAAAGACAGCGAAGAGCCTCTACTGATGGGCACCATTCCCCAAGGGCTTCCTCAAAGGAACTGAATTGGCATGTTGAGTGATGTGGACAAAGCTGGAGCAGGGAAAAAGTATGAAATGTAAAAGGAAGTTCATGCTTCAGTGGGACTATCGAGCTTTCACTCACTGGCATGGCACTGTACTATAGCCAGGGCAAGGAGACCGGGGCTTCAAACATGTCCAAGGAGGAAGAAGGAAAAAGCCTACAAGGCCATCCAGTGTGGTCGGCTGATGTCAAAATTCCCATTTCCAATACAGGCTGGGCTTGCTGAGCCGCTGCAGACCTGCTGAGAAAAGTACATGTCCCCAGCCACAGTGGTGTGACAGAAACCCTCAGCAGAAGGATGGCAGGGCTGCAGCAAGGCAGCCCAACCTCCTTCTGAAGGGTGTAAGCAGACTGCAGCCACTATCTCTGCCTGTGGGTTGCAGTAGAGACAACACATTCATTTTCTGTGCTTTCCAAGGGCACTCCCTCTTCCCCCCTACCACTCCACGTAAGACCACTAGCACCGTATATTGAGTGTGATGTGTAAGTAGTTTCATTCACCCTTCAAGAGATATGGGCCAAACCAAGGCACACTGCTGTCAAGAATCCTGCTGCCTTAGCCAAACTCCAATCGTTTTATTTCTAGTATTGTTACCCAAAGAAATTGCCTATTTAATAGATGAGAACAGTACTGTAACAGAGACCAGACACTTGAAAATTTAGCACAACACATGAAACAGTGCCTCACAGAATGGTAATTAAAAAAATGAATAGAAAATTGACTTGGCTAAGAACACCATCATATGGCTAAAATGCACAAGCTAAGCACATGTTAGGTATTGTACACATATCCACATGGCTATCCCAAAGCTTGGTGCTAGGATAGCTTGGATTTAAGTATTTTGGAAATAGCACTATCAGCATGGGGTTTAGAGCCAAAATTATAAAGGAAGTCGCTGCTTCCACTCAGTAGTAGAGAATTATAATCTCACACTTTGAGACCAGGAAGATCTCGGAAATATTAGGAACACCTAATTCTTGTTTGAACAAGAAACTGCAGGCTTATAATATTAACAACCCATGTCCCTCTTTAGAGTGCCAGATAGGGACAGTTACAGGACAGCCCACACCTGTTACTCTAGAGACCCTGGGTTTACTATGCCTCTCTGAACATCGTCAGGTCACAAAATCTAAAATACTGTCACCTTCTCTGACAAGACAATGTTCAGGGTGCTTGTGGACAGTCTAGCAAATGTGCTGTGCATTTGTTTGGAAAAAAAAAGCACTGAACTTCAATGCTGCCAATAATGTCACACTAGAAAAAGAATGAAACATACAGTGCACCTCCTCTAATCATTACATCATCACAAAAGTGATGTAAATCTGAGCTTTCTCTGCTGACTCCAGGAAGCAAATATGGAATCCTGCAAATGGCTTTGCCTCTGTGGGCAAACAGACCACTGAGCTGCATGTCCCAAATGCAGTGAAGGCTCAGGAGGAAATTGCACAGATCATGCCATCTTTGTGTGACAAGCATCATGTAATTGAGAAGGAGCATCAAGAGGAGCCATGAATACTCAGAAGAGGACAGGCAGACAAGGGGACTTCAAGCAATACCCCACAGAGGTAAACCAAGAGATAGCAGTGACCAAAAAGACATTAAGAGAACAAAACCTTTTCAAGAGATACTTCCATCTAAATTTGTGAAGTTGAAAGTGTTTTAAATTATATACTTTTAAATGCTGAAAAAGAAATCCCTAAACGTTTTAAGAATATTAGATAGATGAGATAAGCTGGGGGAAAGAGAAGAATCACTGGGCCCAGCCTCGACTATCTCCCCACAGCTCCAATTGAGGACAGCATGGGAAGAGGGATGCAAGCCCAGGGACAACATCAGAAGGGGCTGGAGTAAGAGCAAAAGGCAACAACAGCCTCAACAGCAGAAAATATAACTGCCTGTTAGAAAGGGAAGGAGAGCTGCTAGCTCAAAATGAATATTCCCTGCAGGAGAAAACAGAGGATTTCATGCTTTCTGACAATTTGCATGTGATGACAGGGGAAGACACAAGTTTAATGTAGACAGTAGGTGCACAGAAACTTGTGAGTGAAGCACAGTACATAAACCAAAGGCAAAAGGCATGTTTTGCTGCAACGCAACGCATTTTTCTTCTTCCCTTGAATCCACTCAACTCACCAGAGGCAGACCCAGTACTGCTCATCAGTCTTTTATTTTTTTTCCATTTGTTTCAGCCATGGACAGGCTGTGCAGAAAATGGTGACTTCTGTTGTTGTTGTTCCAGCCTGGACCCACAACCTGCACAGATCAAGTTCTTTTGAAAAACCCAGTGGAACACCTAGCAAGAACACAACACCGGCTAACAAAAGAAAAGCTGAAAGCTGATAAAATCAAGTCTCACAGGAGCTTGTTCCAGGTGGCTGTGAGAGGGAGGAAACTGTTTCTTTAAACAATGGGCTGCCTGCCACCCTCAGAATTTGCATTAAACATACCCATGACTCAGGCAGTGAAGTGGTGCAATATCACTGGTCAGGGACCGGCTCTGAGCATATGACCAAGAAAGAATGGATTGGAATCAACAACCCTAATTACACCAGAAGGATTTCCTCAACTGGTACCAAACAGCAGAGGGGACTGGGTAGCACACAGTGGAGCTGCTGCCTCCCATGTGACCCTTGTCAGGGCACTCTGGCACTTATCATTTTTTGGCAATTACGAAAATGTGCTTCTGTGCTTGCTCAGGATTTTCCAGGATGCATCAGCTTCCCCTGGTTTCTTTCAATACTCTGGAAGCCATAAGGCACTAGCAGATAAAACAACCCATGCTGTCATCCCCTTGGGATGAAGAATCATTTGCCTTGGCCCTCTTCTCTTCATGGGAGAGGTGGGTATTTGGTGGAAATGTGGTCACCTGCACCAGCAGGATAAATGAATTTGAGAGAGGCATCAATCCCAGCATTCAAATGGAGCTCCCCAGACAAGCAGTATGGACACACAGCAGCCACTTCTAACCTTTCCCACCTTCTAATGGAAGGCAAGGGTCCTACAGGGAGAATTAGTCCACTAACAACAGGCTTTTCCTTAATTATCTTTACCTCCTCTATTACAACTTGCTTAGGGACAGGCCACCCATGGTCATAAGTCAACAAATGACAAGTTGGAGGCCCTTGGCCTGGAGTCTCAGTTCCTTGGCCTGGAGTCTCAGTTCCCTCCAATGCTGAGCAACAACAGAGGTGAAATGCGACCCTGAACCAGATCATGAAGAGATGTGTTGGTACTGATGGATACTCAGCTGAATATAAGGCAGTGTTACTGCAGGCTGCCTTTAGCAGCTTGCCGTTGTTGCATTAAAGGAGAACAAACCCCGCAGTGAGCTCAAAGCTCATTTACTTGGTTCACTTAAATTCCAGAGGCCAGACTTGGTTGTCAGTTGCATAAAACACAAAAACAACTATTTCAACAGAATTACTCCACGTTCCTGGCCCTTAGTCTCAATCAGTAACAGGGCAGATGCTGGCAAGATAAAGAGGCCATCTATGCTATCATTAATGAAGTTTCAGGTAAAACATGATGCAACATTATTTCAAAATACTGACATATTGCTACAGGTATTTGGTGCTCTTCCCTTAATTACAATTGCTGGAGAGCACTTTTTTCTCTCCAACGTTTGCTTGCCTTAAACCTGATAGCTGTGTTAGAAAGCCTGCAGCTGGATAGGCTATTTTTTTTTACTCATCTCTGTCATTAGTGCGCAAAACTTAGAGAAAGGAGAATGGACTCGTTTTTTGGATAGACTGAGTTATGACCCTTTCCAAAGAATTACTGGAAAAATAAGAGGGAATCTCATCTGCTAATCCACCTGTTGTACGAGTCCCTATTAAACAAAAGTTGTATTAAAACAATTTACCCATTCCCCCTCCCTTTCTCTCATTTCTTTGCAGCACTTTCGTAAAATAAGCTGCCTCATTACCAATGGAGCCAGGCTTGTCAAAGAAGCCAGTTGTTAAACAACACTTTGCAGTGATGTTATTAAAGCTTCCGGATAAAAGCTGCTAACAAGTGCAAAACAACTGTCTGGCATTTTCATCCATGATGTTTTCCAAAGCTCCTTAGGCCATGCTTCAAGAAGGTCTCCCTATTAGGAGAACATCGCACAGCAGAGACTGGAGATAATGTTGCTCATAACTTACTGGCCCCCCCCAGCTAAGGTAGATATTCTCCATCTTCCATGCTGTTAGCTGGTTTGCAGTGAAGCAGCAAGCTGACAGCCCACGAAGGGCTGTAAGAACATCAGATCCACGAGCACATTAATATCTCACACAGGCTTAGAACAGAAACGAGAGTAAGGGAATAATTGCCATGGGATACAAAATAAGACTTGCACCACTTGTGCCATTTAACCATTCCTACCGAATTTGACAACTAATGGTACAAAACCCCAAAAGTCAGTACTTTGTTGGAAATTTAACAAGTCTTACAGTCCATGTAAGGGCTTTAGTTCTGCTAAAGTAGTGTCAGACCAATTACAATATGCTCTAAGTCTGGATATTAAAACATTTAGTTCCAACCACCATTTTCACAAATCTGTCTTAGCACTTTCATATAAACAAAAGTTATTTAAGGTTCTCATGCGAGCGTGATCAGTCCATACTCATGGGCAGTACTTCTCATCGACCCAAAATGGTGAGGAACCACATGCAAATGGCATGATAAGGGCCTGTTACTGCTATAGTCTCCTGATAACTGAACTAGACTGAGAAAAAATATTGAAATATAGAGCTGCTAGGACAGGTGCAGAAAGAGTTAAATTCAGATTCACTGAAGGAGCATGAAACTAGAAAACAGAAAACTTAACCCCGGTATCTACTAATATACTGGTAAATGGGCCGAAGAGGAGTTATCCAATTATTGTTTTTCTAAATATTACAAATACCCAAACTTCAAGAAAATAATTTGCTTACTGTGCTTTTCCATTTTCATTCTAATTTGAAACACCAACTTAGTTAACAAACAATCCTTCCAAAGGAGAATAATGGTGGGAACTGTTGTAATATCTGATTTTAAACAGGCATGCTCATCAGTGTATCTTTCCAACTTCCTAATAAGGACTTTGCAACACCAGAAATTCCAGTTCCTTCAGGGAATCTATCCCAGATTATAATATGGAAACTCACACACACTGTGAAAAGACCTGGGGGGTAAAGCAACTTTGTGCAGGGTTTCATATTGATGACCCCCTAGTGACAGGCCCTTTGGTAGCTACACACAGCAGGGGCACCAGCCACTGATGGAGGTTCAACTGCAAAACACTGGGACTACGTTTACCAGAGCGGTTTTCACCAGGGCTGAGCAGTTCCATTTAAAACACTTCAAGGCCAGAACCAAAACTCTTTCCTCTAGTAGTCTGTATGGCAAATCAGAGGTGACCACAAAAATGAAATCTCGTAATACACCAGAGACCATGTGGGGTTGCGGGATCCATTGTCTACAGATCCTATTGGAAAATCGATGATCTGGTTTTGTGGTGGAAACCCTCTTCCCTCCAAGAGTACCAGCGTTTTCAAATCATGCAATGATATTTGCATTCCCACCACTCCTGCCAACAAAGCTCAAGCTGACTGCTGCCTCTTCAGTATATCGTGCCTATTTTCACATGAGTGGTGATTCTACTCCAAACAGTATTTGGGGCAGATACAAAGGATAAAGAAAGGAAAAGGGCATGGAAGCAGTCAGCAGAGTCCAAAGCCATGCATTTTAACAGCTTACCAATCTTACTGACACCAGATCCAATTTCTTGGCTTCCTTAAATTAAGAAGTTACCCAAGAATCCCCACGCTTCATTTCCTTCAGTCTCTCCCTATTCCTCATACACCCTAAAGGATTAATCACATTTGAATTCAGTTTGTTCTCCTCCATTTCACTCTGCACAAACTTGCAGTATCAAATGGAAAATCCCTCATGACTCCACCCCTCCCTAAGTACTGGTCACTCCTCCATCCCATCAGCTCTGCTGCTCCCTGAGGTGTTCACTTGTATCATCACTTCTCATGCTTTATTCATGAGAACATCTTTGCAAAAATACAGCCTATAAAGCCTGTATGAAGACCTGGGTGTTCTTTGTTGACTGTAAGGAATCAGACAGTTAACAAGCTAGTCTTACACACACCTGGTATTAGCAAACATTAACAGATAACTCACCTATCTTCTCCAAAAATAATTATATAAAGTGTGTGTTGCCCACATAAGTGCACTGACAGCAGACAGCATATGCCCTAGTCTACAGAGACCTTTACACTTAGCCAGTCTCACCGAGTCACCAGCTCCAGGAAAGCTCAGATGCTCATGAGGCACCATCAAGCTCAGGTAGGGATACCACCCTGGGTCATGGACACTGTCAATGGCATCGGCATACTTCTACACCCAGTGTAATTGCCGAGACAAATTAGCCTAGATGCCATACCAAAGTGAGCAACGTAATTCTGCATTGGCTCACAGTGAACTGTGACGTTCAGCTCATGGGAGGCCAAAGTCTGCTGGTCCTTTGTATTCTTTCTCATCCTCTCTCATGGTCTCCTCCCATCAGATCCACAGGATTTGTAATTAAGCGAGGAAAAGCCATCACAAATATTCAGCTTGACATTCTGCATAATTCAGGCACTGGCTATTTTTGTGTAAGCCCAATTAAGTCCAACCTAATGCAGCGTTACTAGTATTTTGGAGCAGGGAACACATACTTGTGTGGGGTCAGCCAGTGCCTGGTGAAAGCCAGAGTGCCTGCAACCTGCCCAAGTCGGGCACGAGAGCAACGCAAATTATATGGCAGTATTTACATCCAGACATAGATCTCCTTACACATATGTATGGGTGGCACTTCAACGTGCACATGTGCAGAAGCCAGGTTATGCGACCTCAGTCAGATACTATCTGCAATTCAGGACAGAAGAATTTATTTTGACTCAATGCAAGCAGAGAATGCTTTTTGCCAGAGCAGTTCACTATATTGTATGATAACTGAATGAAGCTAATTTTCAGCAGATTCTATCTAACAGCTCTTAACTGGTAGAAATAGTTCAAGGTCTTCAAAGTATACAGTGTTGCATAGCCCCCAATTCACACATTCTACTAATAACTGCCAGACAATTGTATTGAATTTATTCAAAAACCATTAGCTGCAGAAATTCATATTCTTCAATTTTGCCTCAGATAAATGCTGTATTACACTTACATTAAGGTTAATGTGCAATGCCAGTTCTTTCACAAAGGAACTGCAAATATTTGCAGCTACAGCATCTCTTACTAAGGTGTCTGTTTTAAAAGTTTTATTGTTTCTCTCTCACAATTCCCCTTTCATCCCTGCCCCTGCCAGGAGAGTTGGAATGAAAAAATGGTGAGAATATTAGAGCAAATACAGGCACATATTAAGGGAAGTATTTGAGACTTTCTTTGTACAGCGTGCATATGCTACCAGCATTACAAGGATTTTTCTTTCATCTGCTCCTTCAGACACGAGCCTCCAAAATACTTAAAAACCGCTTCATAAATATCCTTCGAAAAACCATCATCACATCTTCAGAGCACTGGTGTGTTAAATGCCTGCCACCAAAAAATGATGTTAAAATCTGGGAGGAGCTGGAGGTGGAAGTTGAGGAGCAGAAGCAGCAAGAACACAGGAATGTTTAAAAAAGAGAGCCTCAGTGAGGGGCTGGAGATGGTGCATTTTATAAAGAAATAATACACACGTCCCATTCATGTTATAAAAAATGTTACAGGTAGGCAAGCTCCTGTAATTTATCTAATACTCTTATATTCATGTGTCCTAAGGTTTCATGCAATTTATTAAGTTTTCAGCCTTGCCTGCAGCAAAAAGGATAAACAAAAGCAGATGTGATACTCCCTTCTTTAAGGGCCTGCCAACCTCCTGCAAAGCCTGTAACCAGCTGGTGAAGCCTGATTACCATCAGCTCTGCATGGCCAGTCCAGCTGCCCTCTCTTCCTGCAGCACTCTCCAAGGCTAAAGGTGGTACACCCTGACCCATGGCTCACCAGGCACATTTTGCCTCTTTAGAAAGAGGCTGTTCCTCTGTGTTCTGTAAGATTTTGGTTGGAAATACGTTTTGTTGGCCAAGGGTTAATTAAAGCACAGGAACAAATCAGCCTGAAGACAAAAAAGAGGACCAGGACAACAAGGGTGACACATGTCCCTAGCTGGTCACAGAGGACAGATGACTTCATGAACATCTACACAAACAAAAGGCAGCGCTATTATTTGTTATTGCTCAGCTGGGAATAACCAAGAGATTTGATCTTCACCACACCTACACTAAAAGACTTTCAATGACATCGAAAAGGTAGAAGCTTCATCTACAAGACTTCACCATCCTCCCTCACAGAAGAGGAGGTACCATGCTGTGGCACAGATGCTGGAAAAGAACAGGACATTACGAATCTATTTTCAGAAAACTGGTGCCTCCGCACCCTCCTATGCATCACACACAGGATACAACCATGCAGAAGAGCATGGTCCAGGACATCACCTGGGCCCACAAAACATGCCAACCAGGCTAAAGTCAGCTCCAGTCCGCAACACAAGGTGTTGGGCTTGTGTTTGGTCAGCTCTGAAAGAACTGGAGGAAATCTATCAGTTTCTGCTCCCATCCATCCAGACATACCTTCAGTTAAAGGCCATGAGGGGAATGAACATGGAAGATCCCAATACTTCCCACCATTACATTGATTCCTCTCATATTGTTACAGCCCTATTTCTGGAGATGGAAGCTATCAAACAAAGACAATCTTCATTTTAATCAAGGGGTTGTCTCGAACATGACAATCTTTCATCCTTAACGACCATCCAATTCAACTAAAAACCAACAAGTTGCAGGCTCTCTCCCTCCTGCACCCCATTGTCTCAAAGAAAAGGATTCAGCCTTTTCCTATTTTGTACAAATCAAGGAAGCCTCTGAAACCACTTACACACACGCGTGCTATAGCAGCTGTTTCTCAAATGTTAACAGCCTCCGGATTAAAAGTCTTGTAAGGCAAAATGGGGGAGAAGAGGGAGAATCCCAGCTCACAAGGTGCAGCTGAAAAATTAACAAAACGGCTTTGAAACTGGGAGGGCAATTCTGCTGCACTGACTGTGGCGCTGGTGAGCACACACATAATGAATTGGGGATTCCCTGTGTCAGGGCCGGCTCTGAGCGTGAATTGCAGAGTTCCAGGGAGGATCAATAACTGTCAGAAGGAGAAGAAAGTGAGCACTAAATTCGCTCGCCTTTCATCTTCAACAAATGGAACAGAAAATCTGATGGATGACAGAACCTTTCGTTTCTATAGCGTTCTTGTTGAACTAAAGACTAGTGACATTGAGATGATTTTCGACATGTGCTTCTGTAGATTCAGAAGCAATTATAAAAATAAAAATAAAAGAATTTTGTTACAAAGAAGCCCCCAAACCAAAAGTAGCAATTCGGAAGGGCAGTGTAAAGAAAAAATATTAATGAAAGCCTGTGCCAGTGGTCAGCCCCTAGCATGTGAAAGTGCAGAGTTTTGGAAGCATGGAGTACATTAAACACAACACACCCCTTGCCTCCCCCATAATTAAGTTAGAGATGTGAGAGCAAAAGCAATAGAGGCTGTCTGTTTAGTTTCTCTGCTTGGCAGGGTACCACACACACATGTACACAATTTCTCCTCTCCTCCATTTGTGAAAGCAGAGAGAAAAAAAATATAAAGCCCAAAATGAGCAGATAAACAAAAAAACCCAAAGCAAACAAAAAAAAAAAAAATCCCAGTTTTCAAAGAAGGAACAAGCTACTGCTCAAAGAAACGCCAAAATCTCTTCTCTATCCCTTTATTCTACTGTAGACAGCCACTCAACCCATCAGGAAAATTATATTAAAAAAATAACAACCACAGCAGAAAGGAGACAGGACCTTTTGTACAATCCAGCTGGCTTCTGTACCTTGACTTTCATATCAGATATTTATTTTGGCATGTGGGGGGGTGGGGGAAGGGGAAACATCTCTGGACACCGTATGACATCCTTCATCGTGGTGTAACAGTTCAGAGCACAGAGGTACATCTCTGACTGCCGTCTATGAATGCTGAACACATGATGTGATAACATATGATGCCTTTGACCCTTCTGGTGTCACACGAACAAGCCACAGGGCAAGGTGGGGGTAAGTCCCTGAAAAGAACACATGATCAGTCTTCAACCTTATGATCTAGATTCAGCCAAAGAAGTGGCACTGCTGAAAGCCACCACTCTGGTGGGCTTGGGACCAAAACGCTCTCGTAAGAGTTTGCGGAGTGGTCTGCCAGGGTCCCTCACCACTGCAATAAGGTATTTGCAGGGGACATGGCACCAAAGCCACCTCAGAGAGGCATATTTCCACCACTGAAATGGAAAATTAAAAGCCTGAAAAACAAATGCAGTGACTCAACTGGGTATAAGGGCTTGGTGTAAAGTTCAGAAATTGGTCTATGCATGCTGATTCCACCTTAAAGTGCGTACACGGGAAGGCTATTCCTGGAATGAAGGTATTAAACGATGAGCTGTGAGATGCTAGACTAGCTGATGGCAGAGCCAGCAATAAAAAAATAAAAAGAAAAAACAAACCCTGACCCTTGTATTTTAATCCAAACAGACCACGCCACATGAAACCAAGATTAGCTCGGGCGCTCCAGTATCACCAAATGCCTACCACAGGCTCATTGTCCTCGCAGCTCCCCGGCAGCGCCGGCTCCACACCACGCCCTGTGGTTTCCCACTGACGCACGGACATTCCTGCTGAACCATGGCCCTGCAGCCCCATCCCGCCTGGCAGCCATGAAGCCTGTGCCCAGCCAGCCCTCTGGCTTTGCTTTTTGGGAGACCAAGGACACCACTCCAGCAGCTTCCTCTGGAACCTCAACATTGTTTCCCTGTATGTTCCTCCCTAGTTTCATTCCTTTCTTTTAGAAGAAGAAGGCTGTAAACAGACACAGCCAGTTTAGCTGCTGGGCATCTAGGAAAATAATTCAGATATTGCCCATCCAAACCCATCCTACTAGAGTATCAGAAATGGTCCATCTGAAAATCTGTACCACTTAACAGAGGGAGAGAGTTGCCTGACATCCCCACTGAATAATCTGGTAATTTTGGTATCTCAATCAAACTGTGATTTGAGAGATGAGGCCTCATCTCCATATGAAAGAGATAAATCAATCTAGAATACACAAATGCAATTTTAAATTAGAATATCTATTCTAGATCAAATACAGATGCACGACCTGCAACTTCAGATTAACAGCGTCTTCCCAGTTTAGCTTATCTACTTTGAAAGCAAATTACTCTGTGCTAGGCAAAGGCACTCTTATTCTCCAACAACAGCATCCTCACACATGAAGTAGCTCCTCGAGAGCGATTCAATGTGTAGATGAAGCATTGTTTCTCATTTCTTGCAGACTGGAACCTCTCGCTGTGCCTTCCCTCCCTAAAAGCTGTAAAAAAGTTGCTGGTACTGAAGAATTGCTTTTTTCACCTCATGAGGTACTTCTCAGGGCTGGGTTACGCAGCTCTTCACAGCCTCCCCAGCACAATGAGATAACACCACTAACTGAACAGTATTTTAGTCTGAACTTTTCTCCACTGAAGGCAGCTTTTTTACCTCTTGGAAGGGTTTGTAAAATATGCTCTAAGTGTATGTTAAAACAAACAGAAGCAATCAGCATTGTGTCCAAAGTAGGGTCTCCTCTGCACATTTTGAAAGTTGCACAAAGTTGCAAAGATGCTCAACAAGGAGCATCTCATGAGGGCAACACACTCCAGCTGATTGCACAATGACAACAAGTGCCAGAAAAACTCCAAGACTCATATGAGAGCTGACACAGCCTTGTTGTGTGGGCTTGAGCAAACCACTTAACCTCTCCACATCTCAGCTTTTCTGCCTATAAATGAAGGTAGTAATACCGAGCTCCGTCTTCCTCCAGGGACTGATAGGGAGCCTTGGGTTTGTACGGCACTTTGGAAACATGAAGTGCTACACAAGTGCAAAGTACTATTATCTAGAACTTCCACCATCACCTCCACATGTGGGTGCAGCAGATGCTGGTGAGAAGTGGCCCACAGGGAAGACTCCGCACAAACCGAACGTACATGTTTACCCTGAGATTTCACTGGGAAAACATTCAAGCAGCAAAAGGGAGATTTAAAAGTTCTCTCCTCCCTCCTCAGAGGACAGGAGCGATTTGTAGTACAGCAAGAGCAGCACTGGTGCAGAGCCATCTATTCATCCCCTCAGAGAGGTACAGCTCTCCTGTTGACAGTAGAGGGGAAGGGATTGCTCCCTGCTTCAGTGACCATATCTCAAATCTGTGGCAGCTCTCAATCACACCCCCAAACACCCAACCAGAAGAACAGGAGCCCTTCACTGAACCACCACCACTCGCCTCTATCTCACCAGGCTGGGTCAATATTCACAGGAGAAGCACAGTAACAAGAAGTATTCAAGTCCTTACACCACCCAGCACGTGCTCATTCCAGAAGGCAGGTAAACAACATCCAACTCTCACAAAGGGTGACTTAGCCCATTTCTTGCTTTGCTAGTTTCCCAAACTCCGTGAGCAGGATTCAGGTCCTGCAAG
This sequence comes from Cephalopterus ornatus, assembly GCA_013396775.1. Taxonomy (NCBI): domain Eukaryota; kingdom Metazoa; phylum Chordata; class Aves; order Passeriformes; family Cotingidae; genus Cephalopterus; species Cephalopterus ornatus. The sequence continues at coordinate 529,463 of VZRE01002354.1, forward strand.
GTGAAAGGGACATGAGAGCACATGATGCCCAAGCTCCATAGGCTCGTCCAGGCACGTCCTAGCGCAAGGGTGGGAGACAAAGCGGAGCAGATGACCTGCTGATTACACTTCACCAAAACCTTAATAACATAAGAGAAGGTTAAAGAAGTTGTTCATCCTGGACAGTTGAGCTGCCTTGAGTGCACCCTGAAGGGTTACAGACACCACACACAGCTATAAAGAGCATTTTCTCCTCAGTGCTCCCGTATCTCCCCACCTACCAGTTCATCTAAACTAGAAAATTAACTATTTGCTCATTGGGATGTCTAGGAAAACATGGCCCTGAAAACTACTGTGGCAAGTAAACGGACACATAGATGTGCTGTACAGCTGTATAGCAGACATCTTGTGAACATGTTCTGCAATGGCACTAAAAATAGCATTATTTCACCTGGAACAGCAGTTCAGTTTCTCTAGGAGATGGGGAGGAGCAGGGAAGCAGAGATATCCTGTAGGCTGTTATTATAAGTAATGAGTTTAATTTCAAATCAAAGTTGACTATTATTCATGACTAGAAAGGTGTGGAAATTTCAAAAGAGTCCTAAGAAAATCCTTCAGAATACTGATTTCTTTCCTTCTGTGTTTATAACACACAAAACCAGGGCAACCCAAGCTAGATCAGCATTATGATGTGCTCTGTAACAAATAAGAGAGATTCATGAAGTGACAAATCTAACTGCTGTCTGTGACTACACCAGCAAATGAATTCAGTGGTAAGGACACTTGCCAAGGCAGTGAATTTTATGCAAGTCCTGGAGAATCTTCATGGAAAATAAACTTTAATTAATTAAAGAGTATCACTCACTGCTCAACCCAGGAGACGGAAACACATCACATGTTCCCCATCCCTGCTCAGGAGCCCCAACACCAGCCAGCTCAGGAACTGCTTGTGGATGATCTCCAAGGCAAAATGCTGAGACTTGTGCATGAGTAACAAACAAAATTTCACAAAAAATCACGATCTCTTCGGTGATCCTTAAGTAACAGGAAGAGCAATTTATTTCGCTGCATGCATGATTAATTATAAATTATTAAATCCAGCTCTACACAAGATACTTACCCAGGGAAGCAACTGCTCCAACATGTCAACTTTTGTTTTCTAGATCTCTGAAACCAGTATCAATTCAAAACACACAGAGCCAGATTTTCCACAGAAGATCTAGCATGTGTTTTCAGTGCCCAGTATCTCCAGTCCTGACCAGACTCAAAGAAGAGCAGTAATTTATTCTCCTTTCTCTGGTCTTTGGAGACACAGCCTGTTTCAAATAGGACACTGACGTTACTTTTACCTCTTTCCTCTCTCCCATCGATGTCAACCACACAGGGAATCATCTGGAAACCAACAGCTTACTTTCCCCATCCTTATCACACAGGAGAGCGTTATCTCCCAAGCAGGAATTTTGGGAGCAGCCTGCCACAAGTTTTGCTGCATTACCACGTGCAGCAGTCATGGAGGAGGCAATTTCCTGCCCGGTAGGAAGGCGGCGGAGAGCCCTGGGCTGCTCCCGGCCTCCCGCCTGCCGGGAGGGCCGACTGCCTGCAGGCAGAGGATGGGGGCTGGGGAAAGAGAAACGTGAAAGCAGGAGAAAGTGCAGGGCTGCGAACATGCATCCGAACACAAAGCAGCCAGAGGATGCACGGATACAAAAATGGGATACATTATTATTCCATAAATTAAGTTAAAGCAACCTCAGCGCATCCCAGACCTTTAATACTGGGCTGCTGCACACCAAGTGAGTTGGCTTCCAGCCTGCGAAATGTTTCAACTTCACTCAACTGAAGCAAGACCCACGTTTTATTAAAAGAGGTTTATCTCCCTGCAAATAAACCTCAACAGCTTTTGCGCCCTGAAGAAGCAACTTTGGTTTGCATCTCACCCTCCTCCCCCCTGCCCACAACAAAACACACATTCAAAATCTGATGAGTAAAGAATTACCAGTTACAGCTTTCTGGACCCTGCCCACATTGGGCTGGTATGCAACAGGTTTCAAGGTTTGTTTTTATAATAAATAAAGCAAAAGTATGATGAGACAACTAAGCTCCTCGCCTCTCCTCTGCCTTCTTTGAAGGTGGCTTTTTATTTTGAGACTTCAGCAAAACTATAAAGCAGTTAATAAAATAAAGGGCATTCCCTATCTCACATTTCAGACTGTTCCAAATAATCTAGTCAGCCTTTAACATACCAAGCTTGCCTGTCATCCATTTAATGAAGAAATACTAATTTAAAAAGAAAAAAAATGTAACACCCCATACACATTTTCCCTCCTTCTTGAATATCTACTAGTCTGTCCCATATTCTCATTTTTCCTAATAAAGAGCAAAAAAATTAGATTGGCGGCGCAGGGGGGAACCAAAACACATTTTTCCAAGCAAGGAGAAAAACCTAAACAAAATTAAAGAAGCGTAAAGCCAAACTTCAACAGCAGACAAGTATGCGGAGAACAGTGTGACCTTCCCTTATCACCCACTGACATGCCTAATCATTTCCAAACAAAAATTGTTCTTTTCCACCACATCTTCATTCTGCAAGCACCTCAAGCTTCTGCATGGCTGGTAAATAGTTAAATCTCCCACTATCCCCTGCTGCCTGCGAAAAATCACTGAAACAATTGAGACATTGTCCAGTGAACAAGACTCCCAGGGACTGACATTTTTGTTTATGTCCCAGTTCTCAGCCTGTCAATTTTCACTCCCAACGTTAAAAGCACGGCTTGCCCCAATACAGTCTGCCCTCGTCTGAAAAGGCTCCACTTCATTTATTTTATTAAAGCTATGGCGTGTTTATGATTCAGACCTCTCCCCATCTGAGGACCTGTTGGTCCCATCCCCCTGCCTTCCTCTCTGCCCTGCAATAGCGACTTCCTAACTCTGAAGAGGCTTTGCAATGCCTTTTGCAGAGCCACTGCCCAGGAAAATAACTGTGCTTAAGTTAAACACCGATGTTCGCATTTTCCTGGAGTATGAAATGTGTATTACTGTACTCCTTAAAATAGCCTTTCATAATTAACCAGGGTAGCGTAGAGGGGAAGGGACTTGGATACTAAGCCAGAGCAGCAGGAACTTAAAAAAGAAAATTATAAAACAGAACAACAAAAAGGATTTTTAAAAAAAAAAAAAAAAAGAAAAAAAAACCACCAAAACCAAACCACACACACCCACTCCTGGTACCCAGCAGCAAACTAGAAAATACACGCAATGGAGTAAAACAAACATCTTGGAGCAAAGCAGCGCTTTCTTGGCTGCTTCGTGGCTGCACTTCCTGCCTGCGTTTTCATAATGACCGGAGCGTCAGGCCCAAAATACATCCCTCTCCTTCACCCCTGCCATCCTCTCCCCCCATTCCCAGCACTTTTTTTTTTCCTTCGTTACGCTCTCAATACTTTATCTCCATGAAAAGCACACACAGCGGTCACCAGCGTTTCCTGTTTGCCGAGTGTGCTTTAACTATATCACACCCTCCGCTGCTGCGCTGGAATGCACAGCATATGGCATTGTGAAAGGGTTTACTGTCGAATAATGGCAGCAATGCAGTCCTGCTGGTTTATATCAAACCCTGTCACTCTCTTCACGGAGGTCTCTCTCGTGCTCTCCGAGAGGCAAGGTAAAACACACACACACACACTCACTCAACTTTGAGTCTCACGAAGGACCTCAGCAAAAGGACAACCTGCAAACTAAAGGCAAGGAAGACTGCAACTTATGAAGTAGTGACTTGCAGCTCCCTGTGATTTGTTTCGAAGTTTAGTCCCCATAAAGTCTGCAGGAACCTTTTACAGGTAAACAAAAGGGCTGCTAAAAATTTTTTAGCTCCTCGTTGGGATTCCTATGGGCACAGCCAGCACTGGCCAGAGAATGGCTACGTGCCTGAGCCCCCCTCCTCCAGGCTGTCAGCCTAAGCAAGTGCCTGAGCTCCATCCCAAAGCGCAGCTTCACCTTCCCTGCTTTCAAAAACCAGCACTAATATATTTGGTTATGAAAACATCCATGTGAAAGGCAAACATACACCATCACCTTTCACTCTGGGTGAAAGTTTCAAAACTGCATTTTCATTTAATTGCTCACAGGTTTATTTTTTTGTTTTATTTTTTTACAGCAACTTTGAAAGAAAAGTATTTGCAAATTAATAAATGACTAAATAAATAAATAAATAAATGAAGTGCTGCTTCCAACTGCAGTCAGGTTTAGCTAAGACGCTCACAAAGGTTATACTTCAAAGTGCTTTTTGTGCAGATCTTGAAATGCCTTCCCATGCCCGGATGCATTCGTCCAGCAGACTCTGAAACGAGTAGCAATACTTTTAAAGCCCATTGAAATGCATCCATCCACCCTCTCTTCATAAAAGCAAGCCTTACTTAACAGGCATTTATTATTGCTGAACTAGGGTTGAAAGTTCAGTGTCCTTATAGACCAAAATTATCAAGATTTCTGAGTTTGCAGCCCACGTTTAAGTCCTAATGAGCTATTGTACCCACTCACTGCTATTAACTCTTTGATGTCAGGAACCCATGATGCTCTTTTAAATGTCTCACAGATGTCCAAGGGAAAAAGTGCAAAGCTCACCTGCGCTGAAGGACAGGTGAGCAACTGTTGGGTTCTTTTTGCCTTTAGTCCCCTCCAGCAAAATATGCAAAGACAACTACAGCATTAAATATGCATGTCAAAGACAGGCTGGCCTACCAGTCTGGACTGTGAACTCAGACCCAGGGGAGCTGTACATCACTTCCAGCTTTGCCATGATCTGATATGCAGAACACGTTACCTTTCTGGGAAAGGGACGTGAGCATACGGTGCCCGTCACACCACACGCGTACAGCAACCCAACCGCTGCCGTGCCTTGTACTGCACAGCCCCATCTCCCCTGGATCTGGGAAATCTGAGGCAGGGACAACAATCTGCTTTTCTTGACAGTGGCTTGCCTGTTACATCTTCCTAAATACAGGTAACAACAAAGCGTTAATGAAATTATCTTTACTTTGCACCAAGCACTTGGACCTGCTCCTTACACAATCACAGAATTCAAACACAGGGAGAAGTCACCATCAGGCTTGAAATGCACTTGGGAAGGGCACCTAATTTTCCAACCCCAGACTAAGGTACCCAATCTCAACCACCAGTGAACAGGAGCAGGATGATGCTTTAAATTCAAGAGTCACAAGCCCAGCAGGATGCCCAGGTGAGGAGCAGCTGAGTCGGCCAGAAGAAAACACGGCTCTTTGGCCGTTCTCTGCTCCCACCAGCGCTGGGGCTGCTCCCTCACTGTTTACTCATCCCACAGATTCCCCAACACAGCAATGTGAGGTGGCCAAGCAATTGCCTACACAGAAACGGAGCTTAACAGTCCATCTACAGTGAGTGGACACTCCCTGGACGTGCTCCGGGCATGATGAGCAGGACAAGTTACTGCAGGGTGAGCCTCGCCGAGGTCCTACAGCACCTCTGTAACTGCCTGGCCACGTGCTTGGCTCTGGACACCTTCAGACCAAATGGCAGCTGCTACCTCATGCTCATCCCCCAGGCAGCAACTGTGGAGCAACCAGCATGCCTCAGATTCACACCAGAGCTTATCCCAAAGTAACCCGTCCTGGACATCAGAGCCCTTTAATGAGGAGCAAGTTACTTCATGTCCAGTAAATGACTTCCCTCCAAAGAGCCTGACGTGCCTGAAAAGCACTGAGAGGGGGAGTCAATGTGGAGCAGCTACGGCTTTAGCAATTCCAACCTTTGCTTGCTTCATATTAACTAACCACGTAGACATGCCCAACGTGCAGTGACAGAAGTTCTGCTGCCAGGGAAAATTGCACTGCAAACATTTGGGGTTTTCTAATGATACTGCTTCCATGCACCTGCTTGGCAACAGAAGTGTTCACAGCCAGAAGTGCACACTAAGAAAGTCTGGAGGCTTTCAGGTCCCTTCACTCTGCCTTCCTCTGTAAAACATTTATTTCCTTATTACACGTCAGTCACATCCCCACAACACTCAATAACTACACTGCAGAGTTCTGCAGGTATAGAATGGGGCAAAATTTTCTTGTTTTGTCTTTCCTCTCCCAGACACTATCCTTTCCAGCCAGGGGAGAAGACCATGGACAGATTTTGCCCATTTTCCAGTGGTCAAATGAGCAACAAGAGAGGTAAATCCTTCTTCAGCTTGTCTTGTGCTACTCCTCCTACAGCCCTGGGAAGAAACACATCAGCATAAGGACAAGCTCCAGGGGAGGAGAGTTCGGGACATGCCATTCCTTCTCTCCTTCTTTCTCCCTTCTCAGTACTTGCTAGCTGGAGGACAGGTAGAGGCCACAATCATCTCACAGCAAGGGATTTTATTTCATATAATGCTCATTTCCAGCACTCCAGCTCAGAAAAGCATCATTACAGAAGACAATACTTTGAACACAAACTTAAGTGTTGTCCTGAACACTGATGGACATTGAGGCATGTGTAATGATTTCTTGAATCAAGGCCTAAAAAGTAAAAAGGAAGGGGAAGCTAGTTTGCACAGTAATAGTAGTTAAGAAGTCTTTGAGTTGCGCCAACAGGAAAAATGCGTGTTAGAGAACCGCTCGCCTCTCCTAGGAAACTCGCACAGACCCACCTCTTTCTGCAGGGTCCAGGGACACCATCAGGTCCTTAATCTGCACCAAGAAGGTAAAGAGATGGGGTTGGGGGAAAAAAAAAAAAAGAAAAAAAGAAAGAAAAAAGAAAACAAAACAAAATAAAAAACCCCAAAGATTTGGTTACTTCTTCCATCAGGGAGGCTACTCAGAAAGCATCCTTCCTCTTGTATACACACAAACGTGTGTGCTCAAAACATGCATGTCCAGGACCCACTACCAGCCTATTCCTCATTTTGTATGTATCACTCCTATAGATGGAACTCAGGGTGCATGGCTACTGCCTGCCAAGGTAGAGGAAGGACTGGTTCAGCTCCCCCAAACTTACTAATTCCAAGAGATGAGACAAGGTGCATCTGACACAAGGACTCATAGATACACAGTGTCCTGACAGCATCTAACACCAGAAGTAACTTTCCTCTCAGGTCTGATACATGTTAGGATTTAAGGTTTAGATTTCAAAAACTACTTCGCTTTCCTTTTTTTTTTTTTTTCCTGTTTCCTTTCCTGTGGGGCTACAGGGTTTGGGGTTTTTTTGCTTGCCCCTAAAATCCAGATGTGGAAATCATCAGTTTTTTCAAAACCAATTTGGGAAAGTTACTTGACAACTATTCTGGCCACACTAGTGAAACAGAAGAGTGAGCAATGCTTCCCCATCTTGGGAAAGAGCTGAATGATTTTACTCACAGGTATCTGCCAGGAACGAGCAAAGCTTCAAGGCAAGTTTCCCTGGAACCAGACCCCTGCTGTCAGCCCACTGCATATCCAAACCCAAAGTCTGTTTGACAATAATTTCTAGCTTTGTTTTGCCAAAATAGGCACAGAACATTGTCTGGGGAGAGATTACAGGTGGGAGACTGTTGCATGAAGGCACCAATCCTTGTTCTTTGAAACATCTCTAACTCCCCAAAGGCTTTCCACAATGGGTCTTCCCTTTGCCAAAGAGGTCTGCATACGGCAGAGGAGAAAGCGTCCTTTCTTCTCTTTATGCAGCAGCTTATAAGGCAGCTCCAGTTTCTTCCACAGGAGAGAGTAGAGATGTCTATACAGTCCAGAAAGTAAAGTATCCCATGAATAATCTAATCCCAAACCACACAAACTGGTGTGAGCAACTTGGCAAACAAATGGTCCTGAGCCCAGCAATGCCAGCTTCCTTCCTTTCTTTTTAATGATCAATACATGCTATTTATTTTACTACAGCACCTGGACACAGTACACAGACCTTGTTTAGACAGAAAATAGGTGGTTCCTATTCAAGTGGGCTCATCTGCAGGGGAAAGTTTTTGTGCTCAAGTGTGAATTGAAAAATGCAGAACAACTATTTCGAATTATCTCTCCGTGTGGACACTGTTATTCAGCACTAAGAGTTTCTTTGTGAGATTTAGCTTAATCCGTTTCCAAAGCGGATTAAGCTAAACCACACAAAGGACCTCTTACTGCTGAATAAGAGTGGCCGCATGGAGAGATAATGAGGAATAGTTATTCTGAGACAGCTACTTCGACTGCATATTTGGGCTTTTACATTCTGCCTCAACAAGACCAAAGCTGTACTGGAAAGACTGTGGTTCTAGAAATTTGGGAAAAAATGGTGCCAGGGTCATATTATACCCATTAAATCTGCTCTACACATGATGGCTGCTCCTGCTCCAGTCAGTGCGGGCTCTGGCTCCAGATGAGGCTGCATTATTCAATACCTACTTCTCTAAGCTCCAGATTGAATCCAGCCACAAACTTCAGCTGCAGACAGGGTGCTCGGGGAGGAGGACCTGCAATGAGCGGCCCTGCCAAGTCTGCCACCCTCGGTACACATCATCTTTGATCTGACAGGCTCACCCATCTGGCTCTCCAGCATCACCCGGCGCTGCTGCGGCTCTTCGCCTGCTGCCAAGGCCGAGCTGTTGCTGCTGCAGTCCTTGAACCCGCCCAGGGCTTTGGGGACGGACTGTCTGTATTCTCTCCATTCCTCTTGGCACATCCGCTCTTCTGTGGGAGAGCTGATTGCTCGCTGATACAACAAGTCCCTAAAAGTTCATTTAACATGCATGCTCCGGCATAACAGGAACTACCGTGCGATTGAATCCAAAATGCAACTTGCACTCCTCTGTGCTGAAATACTCTCCTAAACCACCTTCCCAGTACAAGTTTCTACCTTAAAGTGTTGCTCTCTGCATTACTGTATTCCAGACTAGCTAGTCAAAAGGGGACAGAATTTAGGGATCATATTTGTGTCACATTCAGGACATAGGGAGGATTTTGTAAACAAAAGATACAACGAGGAATCCTGCAGTAGATACACTTCCAAACACACTGAAGGCAGCACAGTTACATCTTTCTTAAGGCTCTCTGATAAGCAAGATTTTGTCTTGCTTCCCCTTTATCCAGAGAGTTGCAATCCTCAGCTATGTCAGAGACATATAGGCATATATTGATGTGCTATGACAAACAAACTGCCCAGTCTCAGGTGCAAGGCTGCACAGTCCCTTCAGGAAATAAAATCTGAGGCTGGTTTACTGCAATATCCTGGGCTATGAACCTGCTGCTTCAGGAGGACCTGCTGAGCTGTCCCCAGTAATGTCAAAGAAGCCTGGTCCTTCCTGGGAGCTCTGCAGCCATCACAAGGCATCCTACCCCCATACTCATGAGCCAGAGCCTTTGTCAGCACCAAGGACCAGTCTCTCCCAAAGTCAAGCCAGGTGATTCACAAGAAATGGATGCTCAACAGATTGTGCTGAGCATATCGTAACATCCTTAATTCAGTTGCCTTCTCCTGGAGCAATGCTTAGGATTGGTAACTCCCCCAACTTTACGGCCAGCCTAGCAATACTCACTATTTTTCAAGGTGGGGTAGCCTTGAAGTCAAGTGTTTAGGGAAAGAACCTCAGCCTCCACTTACAGCACACAGCAAGCTCCTGAACTGTTGCAGAGAAAAGTTTGAGAATGAGCAGAGTATACCCTGCAGGCTCAGGAAACAGAACAAATAAAGAGAATACAAAATGCATTATTTAAGAAACAGAAAACAAACAAAAACAACACACAACCCCCCCCCACACACACACAAATCCTCATGATCTTTTGAGGCCTGACTCATGATCCTAGAACAATTGGGGTTGGCAGTACTATACATTTTAGAGCATTTATTCATAGCTGAAATATCCCAGCATCCAAATACTTCAGAGTTCTTGGAGCTACTCACAGATCTCCTGACTACAACCAAGCGTGACAATTCATCCCAGCTGCCAATCCAGCCCCAAGGTGTCTTCTGAAGGTGCCTTAGTGCTGACTGATGTTTGCAGAAGCATTAAATTCCTGCTCACTTCACAGTAAGAGGTACAAGCCTACACATTTCCCCAGCCTCAGCGTTAGAGCAGAGTTACTTCTAGTACTGAAACAAAGTCTGTAGAGGACGGACATTGTGTCACAGAGTAAACATAAAGACGTGAAGCAGTCCCCTGAAGTCTGAACTATTTTGCAAACATATCGAATTACCAAGTGAATTACTTTTAAGGAGCCCACATTTCTCCTGTGCTCTACACAAACCAAGCACTAGGCTTCCATTCATATTTAATAGGTACTAAATATAATGGGTGTGTGTTATAGGAATTCATCCAAAATAATTTTATAGGGCTGCCGGTAGGTGAATTCTATACTTAGCCCTAAACATTCTGGTTTGTACACAGACTTCTTTGAACACAACCCTTTTCAACCAAAAAAAAAAAAAAATCAAAAGGAATTAGTGGTGAAAGATTTAGCCACAAAATTCTCAGCAAGTTTAATTTGTTTTGTGGCTTAATTCTATGCAGCTCCAAAAATTCAGGACAAGATGTCTGCACACTTTTGGGCATGTATTAATGAAACATTTGTTTGCTTTGCAACTGCCAAAGCAATTAGCCAAATAAAGTATAGAGCATTTAAAAAGGAGAGAGTCACTAAAGGAGCTTTCCAATTAAGTCTGCATGGGTATTTCTGCTGTGTGAGTCTCAGGGATCTGCATATTGGGTCCATGCACCAAGGTGTGACCTACCAGCCACCAGGGACTGACTGGGTACAGCTCAGACACACAGCCCTCTCCTCCTTCCCACACGTGTCCCTCTCAATACCAGGCACTGACGTGAAAGATGCCCACAGAAGTCCTTTCCCCCACAACATCACCATGTTCCTTATCACCTTGCAGATCTCTAGGGAGATAAGAGGATGTCCTATCATGGGCACACGTGGCCTGGAATCCAAGAACATCTCAAGAGGTTACTGCAGAGGAAGAACAGTCTCTCTACATTAGAACATTAAAGACAAAGCAAGCAAGAGCTTTAAAAGCTCTCTTGGGACACTGTGAGTGGAAGTTACAATATTACACTTGCAGATGGCTCTACGCATACAGGCCCACACATAAATCTAGAGACATCCCACTTCTGGCTCACGGTCACTTCTGTCACACTGTAAGTGCATTTTAAAATCTAGCTAATTAAAAACCTCACGTGTAGATATTTGCCTTTCCACCCCCACCTCCCCAAAGTGCACAAGTATAAACCACATAAGATAAAGAAATTCAGGCCCAGGCAGGGCAGACTGTGCAGCTTCAATGCCGGTCACTCTGGGAAAAAACTACTAATCTCTCCAAAGCATCAAGTGGACCCAGATGCCCACTGTCCATGCACATCAAAATGGCTGAGAACACTCAGTATGTTTCAGATGGTTTTTCCTTCAGTTTTGCTTGTTATATGTTTTGAAAACACATTTTTACTTTCTTGGGGGAGGAAAAAAGGAAAAAAATTAGATATACTACTGCACAGTGATTCTTTGTTCTTGGGGTTTCCATCTACAATACGACTATGGTCATTACATATTAGAAAACCAGGCCAAAAAGTACTGGAAGTCCTCCCCCCAAGGTAACATTCACATTTACTTCAAAATGCAGGAACCTTTTAAACCTTTTAACTGTTTTACAAGAAATGTATCGTACCGAGACGCCATCATTCTGGGTTCTCAATGTAACTGTCTGGTGCAAACGAAGCTAAAAGCAAGTCTTTGTACAATCTGCAGGAGGCAGGATCCCCGGACTGGTCAATCACCCCACACTCTTGCCCAAGACAGGGTATGGCCAAGTCAGTGTTTACTTTGCAGAGGACAGGGAAGAACAGCACTGGTTTTCTCCTTACGGTTGTAGGAATGCACAGAGATAAAAATGACTTTAAAGGAGCTTGATTGCTGCAGTGAGCAGATTTTGGAGATCCCTGAACAGACATACCATGCTCATTTTCACTTGCCTGTCCACACTGCAATGGAAAATGTTCATGTGAGAATCCCACTCCTAGGGCACCCATCTCTCAGCAGCACACATGTGGATCAGATTAGGTGCACACTGAATGTGGGATTTCAGGACAAGTAGCACCCTACCCCCTTAGAGCAGTCTGGAAGCACCCAGCTGGGGTATGCTTCACACCTAAAACTTCCTGCTAAAACTATTGTACAAAATTTTAACACCTTCAGTGAAATCAAAGGTCAGAAAAAACAAGGGAAATAACCCTCTTCAAACACTAAAAAACACTTTAAAAAAATCCCAGCCTCATATTAGTGCTATCTGCAGGATGAATTCAAAATTTTGACCTAGCAAGCTTAATAGCATACTATTAAAACAATTTTTCCCCCAGTTTTCTTTCACCTTTGGACTTAGATAAGCAGCATGACTGTGCCAGAGCAAGATGCAAGAGTCTTACCAGACCAGTGAAGCACCTAAATGCAAATAAATACATTGGTCTTAAATGGAGCCTCATGCTGTACCTTCCTCAAGACATACTGAACATAATTTCAGTTTAATATTCTGTTTCTCATTATGGGCCTTGGAGACTCTCTCAAGCACCATGAAAAAGCAGTATTAATCCAGCTCTCGGCACTGGGGGCAGCAATCCAGCCAAATTATTCATGCTGGTCTTTTGCTTCAATTTTTGTAGTCTTAACTTAATGTTCTTAAACAAATCTGAAAGGAGGATGGCTGACAAATTAGCACAGATTTTACTTAAGACATTATAGATGGTCATGTTATGCAGCCTTGAGTCATTAAGCTTAACTGCTATGGGGAGTTTCATCAGAATTGGGTGTAAAGGCTGCAGCCCTGACACAGAACTTGTGGTTGTCACAGCCAGGTGCTGAGAAGCAAGAGAGTTAAAAAGGGGGTAAAAAAAGGGAAGAGGTAAGGGGGGGAAATAAAGGAAAGGAGAGATAAAAGAGAGACAGAAAAGAGAGAGAAAATAAAATTAAAAACAAACAAACAAACAAAAAAAACCAAGCCCCCACACTCTCCTTTCCTCCCTTTGTAATCTAGCTATAAAGACTGGCCTCAGATCCTGATTTCAGATATAGGGGAAAGATAAGAAGTGATTTGCAGATGTTAGCATTTTCCTTCAGATCTTCAGGGCAGTCCAACTGATTTAAAGACGAAAAACTGGCACAGGTACACTTGATGGGTAGACAAAACACAGTAATGAGGGTAGAGAACCAGTTTCTATCCCTACACATCACAGTTGCACAGAAACATCAGCATGCCCATGAAATATCCCTCATTGTTCCATAAAAAGATTAATCGCATTTTCACAAATGCAGAAATGGGTGTAGAGCCTTGTGCAAGAGCAGCCAGGTCCCAGGTGCTGTGGGCAGGCACAGCAGCAGCAACAGGGACACCAGAGATGCCTGACACATCCCAGGCCAACTGGCATCTGCAGCCACTTCATCTCGCCCGAATGCCATTACCCGCTCTAACTTTATTTACCAAAAAACAAGACCATTTTCACTCCACAAAATTAATGTGGCCTGGGGTGGATGCCAAGAAAAAGGGTGGAAAAAGCTGCCTCTTATTTATATATTTTAACAGAACAAGGCAAAACAGTTTGCTGCTAGAAATAAACATTAAACCGTGCAGAACCTCCGCGCCCCCCCCCGCCAAAAACCCACTGCTCTCCCCCTGGCTCCCTCCTCCACCTCCTCTCCCTCCAACATTATAAGTAGCACAAAAGATCACATTACAAATGCCAGCTGTGGCTCTTTCGGAAGGTGGCCTCCATCTCGGAGGTAGTATATGTTCCTCATGGCCTAAGTGGTTGCTATGGTAAATATGCTTTTTATTGAATAGCAGAGTGAAACAGCTCTTAAAGAGACCCATAAGAACCCCATAAATAGTAAAAATACAAAGCAGATCAACCTCAGTCTCCCTGGAAGCAGGTTTCGCTTCATTTCCCAAAATGATTTGTGTTTTTTGAATCCTTTTTTTGTGCATTTGTGTTGATCACTCATCTCCCCCTTGCCCACACCTGGATGGAAGGGCTGGAGAGGGCTGGGGGGAGCCAGGATCCCAATCAACTTCCCCCTGGAGCATAAGCTGCTTTGGCTTTTAAAGGCAAGTGCCTGCTCTCCTGAGTGGCAAGAGGCTTTGGGACAGTGGATGCTCAGCAGCAGGAAGTCAGGTGATCCCAACCAAACTCAGCCTGCCCTCCCAGGCTGCAACCAGCCAGGAGAAACCTCCTGCTCCCTTCTCCATCACCTTCTACGAGCCTGACACCACTCCACCACACCAGCTCCAGAGCCCCAGGAACATTCCTATCCCCTATGTCAGTCCTTTAGCACAGCAGTGCAAAAAAAAAAAAATTAGAGTAAGAAAGTGACTCTAGTTCATTTCTTATTAAGAATAAGAACATAGCAGGTTTTGATGACTGTAGATTTCTGAATAACCAGCCACACATCTTTTCTCTGATCTCCTCCTCCAGTGACAGCCCAGGGAAGGAAAAGGAAAATAATTCTGAAAAAGTGAGCCAGCCAGCACTAGATACCAACTGGGCAAATAGCAATCCTGTTCTGATTGCTCTCTGATGGATTGAGGGATGATTTAGAAGCTGTGAATTCTAAAAGAGAGGAAAACTATTTTTCTCTTTTTAAATAAAGACCTATGACATTTGTAGCAAAGGGCTAACTATTCTCAATTTAAAGAGACAACAGTGAAAAAAGAAGCTCCTCAAAAATGTTTAGTATGATTTGAGATTTCTAACAAAACCAGTATGCGTCTTGGATAATCCACCAGTTATGTCAGCTTTAGACTGTAGAGCAAAAGATAAAGAACAAGTAATGTTTCTTTTCCTGGGATGCACCTTATCATCCAATGGTTATAAAAAAGTAGAAAAAAAATCATGTCAAACTCGATGATGGATTATTTCAGAAGAAATATTCTAACCCACTACATGCCATCTTCTCCAGAGGTAAGTTTCCCAGATGAACAGTCAGAGCTGAGATGGCACTGACACCGGATATGGGTGATAATGGGTCATTGCATATCACCCCTCTTGCATATCACCATAAAAACAAACCGTTTCCATCTGTGCATGCTAATTTAGAAAGTAAAATAAAACCACTCTCATATGAATCTGTACCAAACATTACAAACTCAACAGCGTTTTTACAATAGAAGCACAAGAAAAATTAACCAAGAATTGAAAATTTTGTTAAAACTCAATAAATAAAGCTATTTTTAAAAATTATGCTCATTATAAAGAGAGTTTTATATTTTGCAAGTAGTAGTAAACATTCATTAACACTTTTTACACTAAATGAGAAGTCATAACAACAAGAAGGGACAAGTGCTTTGTTGAACGTGGCTCTGTTGAGCCTTCACCCAGGTAAAATGCTGACCAACTCTCACAAACCTTCATTCAAGATTTGGCGATAGGAAAAGACTTCTTTCAGTTAAGGCCATAGAACAGGCTTGGTTTTGATTCTTCTAATGCCTTCCAGACTGTCTCTTCACTCTCTTCAGTTCAATACTGTCACATGTATAAACCAGCCTGATTGGACTTCACTGCCACTAAGTAATTCTGTGAATTTAGAGCATTTTTGACTCCCTGCTCTCCTGCCAGGCACATGGGTGATAATTTCACAAACAGCCCAGCAATAACAAATGTATTCCCTCCTTTTACCACGGACTCATTAGGGATTTTGATTGTTTTGAGGTATTTCTCCTTTGGTCTGTGTGAAAGAAAACTGATGACAACCAATGTCATTAATGTCAAATGCCTTTTTTTTTTTAAACAAAGGAAGAACATCTTTCTGTGTTTACTTACAACAATGTGTGCTGGAGATGGAGACCTAGCATCCTTGAGGGCTTGTCTACTCTGAAGGCTCCCTGCCTGAACATCAAGCAGTGGCCATTTCATCTGCAGATACTGGATGGAGGAAACAGAAATGGGGAAAGAAAAATGAGTTCAGAAAATAAAGGCAAAAAAAATAACAAATCTTAGGTAACATGGATAAAAAAGTATAAATTAAAACTTATGCAAGGAACTGAAACAAAAATTAAGACAACTTTACATGTTTGTGAAGAAAAATCTGTGCAGAACTAACAATTCATACCACTGCATTACAGTTCAGGAATAAGGAAAAAAACAAACTGCAAAGACATTATTACATTGATTTTACTAATTGTAGCATATCTCTAAGAATAAAACCCACACAGAAACAAAACAGCATAACTATGAAGAGGATGGGACAAAGGAAAGGAAGGTGGATATCAGTCTCAGAGGAGGGAAAAAAACATATCATGGGTTAAGAACACGATCTCATTACTGAATGGGTCACCTGTCAGCCTTTCAACAAAGGCACCATGTCAACTGCTCGAGCTTCCCTGTGTTGTACGAGACTCAAAGGTAGAGGTCTACCCCAAAACAACTCAGCACCTCTGGGTCTTGGCACCTGTTTTCTCTACCTCTCACTGTCTCTCAAGTCACTGTGGATTTTTTTCTTCCTGTATATCTTCTGTCAGACAACCCATAAGGGACTTGCACAGGGTAACTTACTCAATGACAAGGCCTAACTTAATAAGTTCTCCCTGTTGCTGATTCCAAGGTAAGAGTACAGCCTGGTGAGCTCAGGCCCAGCCGTGATGGCCAAGAGCTCAGGGACAGCCACAACTTCTTTATGTCACAGCCATCGGCACACAGGCCAAATACACGCAGGTGGCGAGACTGCAGCATAAGGGGGTGTTGCTTTGAAAGCAAGAAAAACTTGGCTACTCTTCAAGAAGGAGCAGAATGTTCCCACAGATTTAACCAGCATCAAGTACTGCCTAAAACTTCTGCTCTCAAGCACATCCTCTTGCTGTATCTCACTGGAGGAGCCATTGCACCTCAGCTGGATCACGCAGCAGAGCTCAAGGCTTCCACCAAACAGGTGAAGTCTCAAGCTGGTACTCAGATCGCTGCACCAGAAGTGCTTGACTCCAAACAAGAGAACAAGAGCAGGCATACAGAGAAACCAGTCAGCCCAAAGAGACTTCTGCACTGTACGTCTAAATGTAATTTCAGCCCAAGCTTTTCTCTCTGCATGGTGCTGTGCAGTCTCAATTAGGCACACAGGTTAATACATGACCTCTAAAAGCCCTGTATCATGCTGGAAGAAATGTGTACAGCCACATATCTTCAGCCCCCTCCCAGAACTAAGAAAAGCAGCTGTACGCATAGATCAGGCCACTGCAGAAGCTCCTGTTTAGCATCAGACTCTGGTTGACCTGACAGATCTATTCCTAGAAAATATCTACTTATGTTTACCCTTTTTTTTTTTTNTCTTGAAGAACCACCACACACAAACAACTCCCTGCCACCCCAGGCGAAAAACGGAAGCTGTATCTAAATCTCCATGAAGGAAGGAAGGAGATCTGGTTCCACGCTTTCAGCACATCACTATCACATTTGCTCACGTATGCAAAACATTTGCTCCCATGCAAGGTCTGTTTGCTGCAAGACTCTGGGCACTAAGGTGCCCAAAAAGCAGGAGTCAGCAGGAGGATGTATTACCAATTCCCATCGCTTGGAGGGCCTGAGTTTTCTGAGCTACTGGAACGCAAATAAACAAACCCGTACTCTGGATTTGTGCCCCACACAAGTTCCTCAAGTTCCAAGAAGTCTTGTTTTTATTCATCTTCACATTTGGGATTTGTGCAATGTGGACCAGAATGTTTCAGCACTTCTTAAAAACAAGAAATAAAACCCAAACAAACCAGAAGTAGTCTACCCGTAAGCGACATTTCTAACTCTTACGACTCGACTGTAAGCCTCCAGACATTTGATCACTTGCATCAAATCCCTGTTCCTCAATATATGTGACCACAACATAAATTTTAAAGTTGAGATGATGTTAAAGCAACTTTCTAACCCTTTGTGGTTTAAAAAAGTGCGTAAAAATCCAACCCGACTGCGCAGAAAATGGACCCAAAACCTATGCCAACTGAGAGGTTTTTAACTTGAGGGGAAATGTGACATGTTTCAGATTTGCAGATGGCACTTTTAAATAAGTCAACTGCTGCATTTTCAGAAGTCCATCAGTTTTCCTGGACAGCAACTGAAACACCACCACACAGAGGGGCATACGAATTTTCAGAAAGGGTCCTGAGAGGTCAAAGCTTCTATTGGCTTCCTCAGGTTTTCCAGCCAACCAGTGAAGTATTTTTCCCTTCTTCCAAGGAAAACGTCCTCACAGGATGTGTGCAGCATGGTACACGACTGCTTCAAAGTCTTCAAAGTCCATAACCATTCTGAAGAGTGAAAATCTACTGCTGCCACAGCTGAAGCCCTTACAAGAACCTGACAGCTCACACAGTGGCATTTCAGGCAATGCCCAAGCCATTACCCACCAAAATATACCAACCACTTTAATTTGTCCATGACTATTCCATGGTCACCAGCAACCCTGGAATATCAACCACGACAATCCACGAGGAGCTCAGATCAGCAGCTACCCTAAAACACAAGCCAAGAAACATGTGGGCTTCTCTGAGACTGCCCTAAGGGCAGACAGAGGCCTTGACAAGCAGCAGGGGCAAGCTCACATCAGACCCCATCCAGTCAGTAATTGTTGCAGGGATTACAAAGCTTTCAGGACTGTCAGTTCTGCTGGCTTTTACTAGCAATAAATTCCATTAGAAGAAACAGAGCAAGAAGGTATGGCTGCTCCCACTCCACCTTCATCCCACAAGAGCCCACAGTTTCAGCGTGTACTTTCAGCTTCCACACCAGGCTGACCTAAGGTTTCAGAAGATCTTATTGTTACACTTTTTCTCCTTTTAAAACCCTTAGTCTGCATTCTCAGTAAAGTCATTCTCTTACCCACCCCTGCCAAAGAGGATACAAGAAGTCTTACAGTGCAAAGGCTAAAGCACAAACAGTTTCTCCTCGACATGCACATGGAAGTCCAGCAGAAAATGGTCCAAACCCCGAGGGCTCAGTTTTGCACACAAGCACAGACCTGGACAGCTTCCATTTCCACCAGTGGATAATACACCAGTGGGAGACAAAATAAAATCAAATAACCACACCCAAGGGAAAGTAGTAACACACAGGGGGTTGACAAAGCAACTTCCATGAGCTCTACTAAGTGGCCTGGATCCAGAGCAGCGTCCCAGTCCTGCCAAAGGCAAAAAGTTCTGCCTGTCACATAAGCAGATGGGGTCAGAGCCCACAGCCAATGCCTGTGTCAAGCTAGGGAACCCACAGCTTCAGTGGTGGGATGTTTGCAAAAGAAAAACAGTTAAATTTGCTGGCTTCAAAATGCTAGCCCAGTTGATAAAGTATGAAATATTAGCATTGTTTAAGGTGACGAGCCTGACTCAAGGCCTCCTCATCCAAGAATTGTCATGCCTGTAACACAATATTGATGTGGTGGCTTATAATTCTTACTTTACATAAAAGCTTCATTGTGTGCCAAATTCAATCTCCACAGGCTACCTGAGCCACAGATTTTTACAAGTCTACATTTCAGCGCTGCAAGTCTACAATACACATAATTTTCAATTATGTTAGGGCAGAACAGGATCACTGCCTATATAACATTACTGGTTGGAGGAAATGAGACTCAGCCCTACTGCCGAGAGAGCTAACTGGATCCAGATGGCGGGCTGAGCGCAGCAGCCGTCCGAGGGAGCGACGTCGCAGCAGCCGCCCCCTCCACAACTCTCTCTTTCACAGTGGAGGGAGATGCCAAGCCATTGCTGGGGCTGGGAGCTGTGACAGGAGGATGCTTGGGCAGGGGGGGAGTTGGGGAGTGTGAGGGAAGAGGGGGAAGAGGTGATTGCTTTCACAGGTTTACTACTGCTGCCCTACGTTACAATATTCTTATTAAAAAGGAGAAAAAATTAAAGTCATGTTACAGCGGAGAGGTAAATCCTTTCCTTCCTCAAGCAACTAAATAGCAGGAAATCCTTTTCTCTTGGCCCTAAATGCAGATTTGAGCCAGACGGTTCCTCTGATTTGCAAGGAGTCCACAAAAATCCAAAGCTGACTTTCCCAGCCTTCTGACACTGCTTTTACATTCCTGCACCAGGGGAGAAGGATAGGAGGGAGGGAAGTTTCCACCATCCTGCTCTTGCAAATGCTGGATACCCGCTTACTCCTCTCCTGCTTCTTGTGTCTCAGTGTGGAAATTAGGTCTTGCCTGTACAAACACTGAACTTTTCAACAAATTAACTCTAACAAATCTGTGCAAATTATTTCAGAGCCAAACTGTTGAAACGGGCTCTGCTGGCTGGCTTTTAACATTTTTTTAAAATAATGTCATCTTGGTGCAAGTATTTTATTCCCTGTTTAACAATATGATCTGATGGGGATCATTAGCATGTGTGTGTTTTAAGGAAAAAAAAAAAAGTTTTATGGCAAGTCTCAGAGAGCTTAAGCAAAATAATTGTTAAGCTCCAGGCCTCCACACAAGAATTAAAACAAGTGTGGGGCAAGCATACTTGAGAGAAACCAAAGCTTTTAAAAAGGCTGTTAAATTGTCAGCACAAGGGAAAAGGCAAATGATTTGAATGGCCCAGATTTTTCTCTGTAAAAGGGAACTAAAAATCCCAAAACCTCCCTACCCTCCATTCACGCATCCTACATGCATCACATCCACACCTCCCATCCACAACCAGGGGGTCCCGCAAAGCAACAGAGCCACCACAGAGCCACCGGGAGCAGCTCTGCATGCGCACCACCCCCCAAATACCACCCAAAGCAGCCGCCTTCCTGAGCACCGGCTAGGCAAACAAACATCTTTCCCAAGATTTCACAGCAGAGTTGGTCAAAAGCAGCTAAACTTCATATCCAGGCTACAGGAGATTGGTGGGAACTCACTCAGGGCCAGCAGCTGCTCCACGTGCCGGGGCTGGGCTTGCAGCCGCGAGGCCTCGATGGAAAGGATGGCACTGAGCTCACAGGTGTTTCCTGCACCAGTGTCCAACCTGGACCTTTCCCCTTGTCACGCTATTGTTTTCACTGCTAGAATGCCCGAAAAATTATGTCCTACAGCATATAAATGCATAAACACAACAAGAAAAAGAAAAAAAAAGGTGTATTTTTAAACAGAGGGAAAGCTACACAACACTTTCCAGCTCAGGTTTCCTACAGCTGGCGCTTATTAGCTCCCAGGAACCGAAACAACCAGGAGCAGGACTCCTGGAGTCAGCTGCATGCCACACGTCTCCAGTATCTCCCCTAGCCACGGGACCACATCTCCACCTTCAGAGTCTGTGCTTTCTCCCTGGATCTCAAATAAAAACATTTCCAATCCTAGTTTTGCTGTTAGTCTCTCCCTTGGCCAGCACTGTAGAATAACATGGAAGTACACACCTGGACATCAACCTGAAGCGCGGGAGGTTCTCTGGTATTTAGTTAGCAGCTCTTCTGTGAGGGAGGATCTACACAAATTTTAACCAGAGATAATCCAGTAGCAACATAGGAGAGCACAATGCCGAGGGGAGGACTGATAATTATGGGAAAGCCAACAGGAAGAAAGACAGAGCTTAACAAGACCATAACTGCAGTCTGTGCACAAGAAAAATAGTAGCAAGAGGATACCCATGTTCGTACCTACAAAGAAAGGTCTGTAACCTACTAGCGTTCCCACTTAAACCTCTAAAGATTTAAATGCAGACCCTCAGCTTCTGCTCTATTGTTTAATTTAACTCAACTCCTTATTTTAAGTCTTCAGTTATCACCTTGTTTGTAGAGGTGTACCAAGTGAGAGCAAAAATCCGAGGGATTTATTTTAAATATCTGAAGGAGTTGCTGACGGAACTTTAAAAGGGCCTCCTATTTCTTGCAGATCTGCAATGTCTGGAATTTTTTGTATGAGAAGTAATAGACACCACCCACGATGTTCAGCCCTTCTACAGAGTATGTAATGCACGATGATGAGGCATAGGGGAGCTGCTCAAAATGAAAGCAATGAGGCTGATTTCAAGGAGACTGATCCTTTCCTCACAAAAGACCCACAGAACTCGAGAAATTAAAGCACGACATTGTAAAACACGGAAGTATTTAGCACATATATATTTATCACCGCTTTATTTTTTTGACTAACATCATCCTTTAAAATAACTGCAACACTGCAAAAATAAATTATTAAATAAAATACATAAATAGGAGAAATGTGGAACAAAATCCAGGAACGAATGAACCTGCACAGGCACATGCACATAAGGCATTAAGTTCTCTTCCCAGTTTAAAATGTCCTTTAATCACCAGCACTCTTATCAGGCAAATTATCTTTTGATATGCTCCTGAACAAGACATTTGTAGTGCCTTGAATTTCCCCATTACTGATAATTCGAGTGAACTCGTCTCCTTCCTTTCCAGCAATACACAAGAGTTCCTAACATAAGGAATGTGTTGCCCATTTCAATACTTTGCCTGTGCCCTTGTCACACCGATAGGGCAGAAAAAAGGAGATGCCAAGTCTTCCAGAGGCTGAAAGTTACAGAAATGTGTTAGCGATTAAACAGTTCAAGATTATCTCCAAGGAGGGATGCCTGAAAGCAGAAACCCAGGGAATCTGGAACTGCCTCACTAAAGGCACAGAGCAACCTAAAGGCAATGGGCAAAAAGGATGCCCATTTTGGGGTGGAATAAGGCACAAATCAACAGTTTGAGCCCCACTGGCACCTCTCATCACCTGCAGCTCCCTCCTGGGTGAGCAGTCAGACCAACTGGAGATGGGGGAATGTCCCAGAAACACCAGATCCGCTGCTTTCTCCTGACCTAATCAGTGGGCTCTGTGTCCTCACAGCATGCACAGTCCTTCTCTCACATCCCAGATGAGATGGAATATAACAGCTACATCCCATAACTATTGCCACAGATCACCCTTACATACACGGGTTTTCTGTACGCAGTGATAAAGGTGCAGAGGAGGCTGCTCTGGGAGAGAGTTAAAGAGAACAGCCAGAAGCTTCCTTAAAAATTATTGCCTATGAAAGTTCAAGCAAATTCAGATAATTATTTGCTCATTCTGACATGGATGAAAAGCATTCTTGCCATCAGTAGTAGTGAAATACTGAAGTAAAACAGGTTTTTTGCTTCAAATGAAGGCAAGGTTGGTAGCCTACACTTAAGTTCTAGGATACTGACACCAAGCACGAAGAAGCAAAGTAATGGCTAATCAGCCACTGTAGGAATTCAAAATAATTTTTTTAGCTTTACAAGAGGAAGAGTGTTCATGTGACATAAAAGTACAGCATTGCTTTCTGCAGTTCTCATGGTATCTCTGCAAAGTAACTGCATGCAGTATTTCTCAATCCTGGGTGGAGCTGGGGAAAGCACCATCACTTTTTTCACATTTAATCTTTAAGACCCTACAAGTCCTCCCTGCACAAATCAGCAGGCTGGCTGAGGACTATCTGGATGCCTACAAAATGCTGTTCCAAAAAACATGCACAAATAAAAGCATAATTTCAGTTGAGGAACAAATGAACAACCTACTTCCTTTAAGCCAGAAAAAACCCTAACTTCATCTTTAAGCTACTTTCCCCAGATTTTCTCTGCAACCTATTCTGCTGCGCTGAAGCATAGAGTTTCCATTAAATAAAGAATGGGACAGTCATGAAATCTCAAGGAAGCCTTTCTGTAGATACATCTGGTTTAGACTCAATGAAGTTAAACCAGCCTCCAAGACTCATCAAACAATTTGATGTACAGACACATATTTAATTTCTCATCCTGGCAATCTCCCAGAGAGTGAAAGAACAATTGGTAACCAGTCTTTGCATGAAGTCCAAGAATGCATTTTATGGTCTATAAAATATAATTCCTTTCCTCTCCATTAAATAAAGACAGTAAAGATATCTGACAGCATGTTAGATCACGGCACTGAACTACCTCCATTGTAACAGAAGGGCTGCTCCAGGGGAACCTTGCCTCCTTTGAAACTCTGCAGCTCTGGTAAGAGTGTAGGTCCATTTGTAAAGGAGGGGCTGTAACTTTAGGCTTTGAAACTACCTTTTCATTTTTTTTTTTAAAGGAAAACCAAAACCAAACCAAACAAACAAAAACCTCCACTAAAATAAGACTGCTCAGCGGTCATCCAGCCTGGTTCTGGCTTTAGTATTGCAGAACATGTCTGCCCTATCCTGCTCCCCTCTCACCGCACCACGCGGATCTGTAGCAGAGGACAGCACGCTGGTGTAAACGAGTAAAAGAGGCCCTCCGAACCCTTCCCCATCCTTCCCTCACTTCCACTACTTGGGAGATTGAAACAGAAGTTACACGTTTCCTAATGACGGGAAGAATCAACCAGACTCCTTCATCACCCTGGTAGTGATGCCCATCAGGAAAGTCATCTCTACAGGACCAGCATGCTGAATGACTGCCGAACTGGTACCGCTTTCCACTGCATGTATGGGCACGAAGGAAGAAAACCCAAATGTAAAGAGCAACTCTACGCAACTCTGTCCTGGATCAGTCACAGAATCACAGAATGGTTTGTGTTGGAAGGGACCTTGAAGATCATCTTGTTCCAAACCCCACTACTATGGGAAGGGACACCTTCCACTAGACCAGGTTGCTCCAAGCCCCATCCAAATGGCCCTGAACACTTCAAAGGACGGAGCATCCACAGCTTCCCTGAGCAACCTGTGTGCGAGGGCCTCACCACACTCACAAGGGGCGCAAAGGGGGGTTTCTCCACTTTGATCCAAATCCTCATCTCAAGTCTTGTGAAGTACCTGTGAATGACTGGCACAGGTGGGTGGGATCCCTGGATAAAGGTGCTACAGGAGAATTTAGCAGTTTGCTTGTTACTGTAATGTGGCCAAACAGGGGTTTACTGAAAGAGTTGTATTTTCTCCCACTCTTGGGTAAGTGAAACTCATGACTCTAATCACTACCACAAAAATTCCTGTCGATGTAGCAATTCTGCTGAACTGCCGGGAGCCATTCTATAGTAAACCCAGAAAATTTCATACCAAATTTCCTGTTGCCTCCCTTGTGGTTTCCATGTGTGATTGGGCCTTCAGTGCAACAAGGGGTAACTGCAGAATAGATGGCTCCAAGGGTTTCAGGCCCTCATGAAAACCAAGAACTTGCAAAATTTTCTTTCCCTAGGGGTGGTTAAGTTTTGCCTATTTAAAAAAAAAAAAAGTTAACCCAAAAATGTAACCTTAAGGCAACCTCAGGAAAAAGTCCTAGAGATAAGACTGGAACCAGCAATATTCTGACCTCCTAGGAGTAACTGGGAAGGTTGCTGTTGAGGTTATTCTGTTTTTCAGAAAGCCGGCCTTGGGGGGAAAAAACTCCAAAACAATCAAAAACCAAACAAAACCGAAAACAAACAAACAAAACAAATAACCCACCAACCTCCCCCCCCAAAAACCAAATCAGAATGAAAAAAACAAAAAAAAAAACAAAAACAAAACCCAAAACCAAAACAAAAACAAACAAAAAACAACTTTCCGCTGCATCATATCCTGGTCCACGTTCCTTGCCGTGATCTTTTAGCTCAGTTGCGTGGAGATGTCTTTGAAAGATGTAAAAGAGGTTGAGAGTCCCCTCAGCTAGTTGTGCTGGCTGAGAAGCAAAACTTGTGGGCTGGGGTAGGATTTGTGTTAGACTGACCTTCTGCGAGACCAGCTACTCCTCTGAATAAAACCCTCCGCCAGAATCCTCCTGCCACTCAAGTATCATCTTGCTGTAACAAATTACTCCTAACCCAGGATTATGGCTCTTTCCAAATCCCTCCTAGAGAGCCGGCAAAGAAACATTCCCTTCCAGGATTCAGCACCAGTTGTTTCCCCTGTCAATAATACTCCTTTTTGCTTCTCTGACGGTGCTAGTCCACGGGGACTGCAAGACTGCTTGCACCCATTTTCCTTTCAAACACAGGCTGGATGTCTCAGTTGTCCATCAGAAGATGAAAAGATGAAGGCTTGCCTTCAGGTATCTATGGAAAAGACACCCTATCTGGCCAAAGGAAAGCTGACTCCTGGCTAAGAAGGAAGAATTATATTTAGATGGAGGACTAAGTGAATCATTTGGGATGAAAGCAAAACTAAACAAATGAAGTATTCACTAAATCTGTGCTGTCACCTCTTGTTCCTGGGCAGCCACATCATGTATTTATTTTCTGGTTTCCTCCAGCACCACCAAAACAATGCAATATGCATTTATGGTATTTAAATGAAGCATTTTAAAAATATCCTTAGTTGACTCATCAGCCACACAAACTCTTCCTCAAGAACAAATAAAATGTTGTTTTTTCTTAAAGGAGATGCACACAGAAAAGATGCTAAAACAAACTGATACCATTATGCAATATTTTTCCCCGATTTAAAGGGCACCCCAGTAAGTCCAACTCCCGTAAAATCCAAATAAAACGTGGCATGCCTCCAAGAAAGGCATATTGAGTTTTCAAGTAACAACAGGCTATGCATCAAGTAAGCAACTTTTGTTGAACTGGCATACTTCGCAGACTTAAGATGCACAAAATATACTACTAGAAGTTTTGAAGAAATGCAGGGCTTTTTGTTTGTTCAGAGAGATAAATTCTCCTCAGTCAAAAAACTATACTGCCATATTCACTCCCTGAGCTAAAGAGACTAGAAACAAAAGTCAAACAGCACATTGCACTAACACAACCTAATCCTTTCAGTTTTAATAAATTGTAAAAAAAAAAGAAAAAAGAAAACTACTTGTTTTGAACAGCAAATCAAAGTCGTACACTGCTCCATGTATCTATAGGAAAAAGACAAAAAAAGATTTTCGGCTGCACAGGAAAAATACAACATGCATGAGCCTGCATTTTTCTTCTCCAAGTGTGGGTGGAAGAGAAGCNTAAAAAAATCCTTGTAGAAACACTGGCTGGGAGGGGGCCTCTGTCCCAGGGAGAAGGGCACCAGAAGCTCTGCAATAGCTCATGTCCTGGAGGGACTCTGCCCCATGTGCCACATTCTTGTGGTTGTGGAAGAGGTTTGTTTTGGAGAGGTGAGGGCTGCCTTGCTGCTCCATCCGGCAGCGAACACCCAGCTCACGGCCGCGGGGAGCGGAGCCCGCAGACACCACACGCCCGCGCTCCCAGATCTGCATTTGTCGCACTTTCATGCCACAGCCCCAAAGTTAAAACAAAGGAGTCATCAGAGCAGCCCTGAGCATATAAATCTGCAAAGAGCTGAAAATGTTGCTCTTGTTGCTAAATATAGTGCAGGCATTTTGAACTGGCTGGCCCACAAGGCAACTTTTATATTTATTTATTTAAAGAACCAAGGTTTGGAAACACAGAGCATTTTTGAAGCCTGTTCATGTATGTATGTTCGCTCTCTCTCAATATTAACATGCAAAAAAAATTAAAATAACTTGGCAAACAGGAAACAAGAAAAACAACTTCCACATAAAAGAATCAGAAAGCTGAGCAGAAAGACATATTTGACTTTGTAATGGGAGCAAAATCTCCTCCAAGGATGGTAAATCAGGTTCATACAGAGTTAAACACAGAATAGCTTCAACCCCACACCCTGAGACAATCAGCAAATGCCCTTCCCCCTGTGGGAGCTCTCCCCAGAACAGGGCGCATTCCTGATAAGCCATGGAGAGGGAGGATGCAGAGAGCAGGGCTGCCCAGAAGAGAGGATGAGAGGGGCAGCCCCCTTCGCTAGGAAATGCCTGCAAAAGCCCATGCTTCCTAGCAAAAGGGGGATGCAGGATGCATAGTCACCTTCCTGGAGTCGGCACAGGGATGCTAAATCCTGGGAGCTGGGCACCAGCTCGCACTGTGCCTTTGCAGGAGTGCAAGAGCTGGGGCTGTAGCAAGCCAGCACAGCAGAATGCAGAATTCCCCAGGAAGGGCTCTGAGATGGCAGCCCAGCCCCAGGAGTCACTGCAATGGAGCACTCACCTATGGGATGCCCTATGGGACGCTCTCTGAAAGCCAAGGGCCAATCCAGGAGCTCGGGCAGCAGCTCGCACACCAAGGGGATAGGGTGGTCCCCACAGAAGCTCAGGACAAGGACCAGCACACACATCAGCCCCTCACGGCCCCACAGGGAGAGCCACAGCCAAACTGGCAACACTGGAGCCTTCATTATGCCTCTGCCAAGTGTCCCGGACCCACAAGTGCCAAATAAATATTTTAGGCTTCAGCCTTACCTGCAACTGATAAAAAAACCCAGTAGCTATTCGAGGTTTGTTACAGCTGTCTTAAAAAAAAAAAAAAAAAAAAA